>JAQZBX010003034.1:0-67682 GCA_029593785.1 Cabassous unicinctus
TATGCATATATGTGTATTTTCTTACATAAATGTTATTTTATATATATATATATATTTTATAGGTGCTTAGATTACCTAATTATTACTCAGAAATTACAAGGATTCCCATGTTCCCCACCTCCCACGCCTCCCACAACATCCCACACCAACATCCTTCATCAGTGTGGGACATCACCCACAATGGATATACACATCTGGGGCTTTGCCACCAAGCTCTATGTACTATATTTTATAATAAAATGTTATTTAAAAAGTACATTGGTGGTGTATCATGTGAACATATAGGTGATGTATTTATTACCTGATCATGTTTACATCTAAAAATATCTTTTGCTATATTCACACATGAAAATTGACTTGCTTAGATCTTTGTTATTAGGTCACCATCTTTCCCCTCAGTTCTATGTTATAGAAGAGGAAAAGACTCAGACAATCTAGAGTTTTGTTTCTTTATGGGCTCCCAATTTTATCTACAGAAATACACTTTAGTTTTGCTTTATGTTTGCTATTTAACCATTTGCCAGTATGCCTCCACTTGTAGGCTATGTGCCATTTATTTTGCCTGAAATGGGGTGAATTCTACAGTTTACATATCAGGCTTTTTATCACCAACTTTGGAAATCTTTTTATTAGTTTTTATAGGGGTCAGGGGACTTTCTTCTGGTTGCTCTGATTTCTTCCTCAGCAAGGTGATATAATTAATCTCTCTTTATAAGCCTGCATATTTAAATTTGTCTTTTTCATTTTCATTTTCTTAATTTTCCTTTATTCTAGTTCTTATGTTCATTTTGTACTAACTACATTTTTCACAATGCCAATTCTGCTTTTTACTGCATATTTTAATTTTGCTAATACATTTCGTGTTTTCTACAATCTTGTCATACCATTTTCTTCTCATTTCACTGCATTTATTTTCGCTTATTCTTTGACTTGGGTCCCTGTTCCTGTTTTATAGTTTCATAATATCTTTCCTTAACTTATGAATCATATAAAATAGCTTTCCCAGTGTGGGAAACTATTTTTGAGAATAAATTATTTTGAGTTTCATATAGTGGATCTCTGCTGGAGTAAGTTGGTTCCTCTCTTAACATCCTCTGCTCTGCTCCTGAAAAGATGAGTACATGGAAAACTCTAAATTACTATTCCCATATGCATTGTAGTAATGTTCTTTATCATGTTCTTCATGGGGTTCCAAACTTCAGGGACACAACGCTTTAATGCCAGTGCCCTACTACCAGCCAGTCTGTTTTCAGGGAACTTAGGTCTCTGATGAAGAAAGGCATTCACTTTCTTAAAAAATTTAACTCCAGGAAGCAAAGCAATGAGTTGCATAGTTATAAATCATCTGTATATATCTGTGACTATCTAAAGGGTCAAAGAGTTAGTTTGAAGCTTGCAGTTTATACTAACTATAAACTTCTAGAAAACTAGTGGAGCAAGCACCAAGGCATTTTATGCTTAAGACTTTAAATGCTAATAAAATAATGTAAATAAATATGAATAAAATCCCTATAATTTTAATGTGAGAATATTCTACTTGTGTTATTTATACATGTGGGGTCATTTTGATTTTTCTTTCCCAACACGACTAAGGAGAAATTTCCTTGCCTCAGCAACTGTGGCTCACCACAGCAGACACTCTGACCTTCGTGTCGTTAGGCAATGTGCTATTTCTTCCCCTCATAATGTCTAAGGGTCAGGTGTAGATGAAACAGGACCCAAGGTCATTCTGATTCCTTGATCCTCCTCTCTAGAAAAACCTTGCCAGATGTAAAACTCATTTTAAATCAGGAAGCCTGAGCCAAAGTCCCAGCTCTAAATAAAACCTACTAAATAACTTCATTTATGTAACTTCATGAAACCTTATTTTTCTTCATTTATAAAATGAAGACACAAATAACTGCTTATTCAATTTCTAAGAGTTGCTCTAAGAATCCACTAAGAAAATTTTTGTAAACTCATTTTAATATTGTAGCATAATATAAATGTCAGGATGACAGTATGAATGACACGCTAAGGGTGACCATCTTTACCCCAACACCTTGGTTCCATCTAAGCCCTATTAGAGCACAATGAACCAGATCGGCCCTCAGGATATTGTCCACTGTGCTAGCCTCTGTATTAGTCAAAAAAGGGGTGCTGATGCAAAGTACCAGAATTCTGTTGGCTTTTATAAAGGGTATTTATTTGGGATAAAAGCTTACAGTTTCAAGGCACTAAAGTGTCCAACTCAAGGTTGCTTTCTCACCAAAGTCAGTTGCCACGTGTTGAAGCAAGATGACGGGCAGTCTCTGCCTGGTCTCTCCTTCCTTGTTCCTCTTAAGGCTCCATGGGCCCAGCTTCTTCTAATCTCTGCTGTAGGCTGGCATTGGGCTTGTCTTTCAGAGCTTCATATATCAGTCTGGCACAGGGCTCATTTCTTTCCAGGCCTTATCAGCTGCTCAGCTGCTAACTATCAGGCAAATGGCTAATCTCTTTTCCAGGGCTGCAGGGAAGTTCTCTCCTCTTCTGTGTCTATGGAGCTTTCTCTCTTCTCATGTATTTTCTTCTGTGAGTATCTGTTTATGTCAGCCCACGAAGGGGATGGGGACTCAACCCTGAGTCATTCCCTGCTGACATGGTCAAATCAAAGCCCTAATCTCAGCAGGTAATTTAATCAAGATGTCAGCTGAATGTAATGCATGCAAAGTATATCACACCCAGAGGAACAGACCAGTCTACAAACATAATCCTTCTCTTTTTTGGGGATTCATATATAATCTCAAACTGCCACAGCCTCCTTCCTTTGGGTATGAATGTGTTTGTGTAACATTGGGTTCTCCATGTGCTTAAGCTCTCTCACACCCAAATAAAAGAGTTCAAGCTCAAATCCCTTATTCTGTTTTCTGGAAGTCAAATATGTCCCCCAAGGTTCTGAACTGCATGTGTTGGGGCTTTGATCCTCCTGTAAGTTCTTAGTCTAGATTCCTTCTGCCTTCTTGCTCTCAGCATTGTTTCTACCATCACAGGGTGGTAACACTTCTTCAACCTAATTTATCCCAAGGATCAATTCCATGGTTAACATGCAAAATAGATATTTACAGTGTTTTGATGGGTAATGGATATAATCATATCTTGGAACAAGAAATAGCTTCACATTCAGTGTCAGACATCACATTTCCAGAAATGGGTCATTCATTACTCACCACAGGCATTTTATCATTGGCTCTGCCCCTGCATAGTTCCTGGTCAGCAGCCATTTAGCTGGGTTCCCGTTTATTTCTTAGAAATGTCTTTTATTTCCTCTTTGAGTTTGTGACTCCTTACCCTCTGACCTCCTCTAGCTTAGCTTTCACCTCAAAAGTAAAAATGCTGTTTCTTTTTAATGCTTAGACTTTTATCTTACCCCTCAGATTATTTCCAGGCATATTTTTAGAGATACCAACTGTTTTTTAAAGCCTTTTCCTAACAAATTATCATGCCAATAGTCTGTTCTTAGGTACTGAAAAAATAGAGGGTACTACCTGTAAGGATAGGCTTCACTTTTCTGTTAATTAGTATGGACCAACTTCCTGACAAGCTCCCTTTCTCCTCTTCCTCCAACTTTTGTTTAAAGAGAAAGAGACAAATACACCATTACTTGCCTGAGCAATGCCCTAAAGCACCTATTTTTTCCCTCCCAGTCAAAAGTGGATGATATAATTTATTTAAATGCATAGCCTTTGATGAGTTGAAATTTTCCCTGTCTATTATTATGGGATATAATCTATAATGATGAACCCAACCTAGGTGTGATGCTTCACACTAGTAGATGGGCTCAGTTCCAATTGCAATACTGACCTCTGGGCAGTAACCAAACACGGATGATATAGGCCCTCTCTGCTTTCCCAACATTTAGAGCCAGAATTGAAAAAATGAAAACATGGACAATCCTACTCCTTAACATAAAGTGCCTTCTGAACCAACTAGCCCACCATGCCTGGTTATTAAGCATGATTGACCAGTGATGGCAGGGGGAACTTTCTCTTAAAATCGTATACATTTTCAAAGTGTTCCTTTTATTTTCTGTCCTACAATTTATCTGTTTTTACACTGCACAGCTTATAAGGTGATGCAACTTTTGATTACAACTACTGTAAATCAACCTAGATTCATTTTAATGAGACACATCATTTCTTGGTGGACTTTTTCTCTCTTTCTTTCTCTTATGCTTTCTTTATCCTTTTCTTTTTTCATCTCAGTGCAAGGTTTTCAAGGCCCAGAGTTGAATAATTGATTTGGGAGGTTCTTCACTTTATGTCTTCTGACACCACTCCTTCTAATATCTGCATGCAGTAAAGTGAGAACCAGTCTCAGAAACCAGAACAGACATAGATTCATACAGAACACCCAGAATTAAATATGCACAAAATGTCAGTAGAAACAGCAGGTCCTAGGTTTTCAAATTTATTTTCCTCCTTCATCATCCATTGCCACAATGTGCAAACAAACAAGATGCCCTCAGCCAAGAGATTTGTCACTGATAAATCAGTGGAGAAGATAGCACCAATACCAGAAAGACAATGGAAATTTTGTCAATTAGTTGGCTTGTACCAAACAACCTGTAGGGAAATTTTCTTTTCCACTGTATGAATTAAGATGAACAATTCCTTTAGATGATTGGAGATGCAGGCAATGTGAAAGAGAAAATAAATTATTATGTTCATGACTCTTAAAATTTTTACATCTTTAGAATGCCCGGGAGACAATTGCTTGAATGCACATATAAGCTTTAATAGCAAATAATATGGATGGCATTCTCAAACTCATTTCCCATAACTGTAGCTACATGTGATTTCAAGGGAAACTTGTACAAATAAGTGCATTTTAATCCATACAAATTATCCCCTTGATGAAGGATTAGAATATCCCAATCTTTGTGACCACCATATCTCATGAAAAAGAAGTCAAAATAAACTGTAATTTATTTTTTGTGGGAGTTTCTTAAGCATTGCTTTGTAACAAGCTTTCATTTTAACACTAGGCCTTTTGTCAAAAGAATTTTTTCTCTTACAGGTCCTTAGTACAATTTAAACTAAGAAATAAATGCCTAGTCTTACTTTTAAATACTGTATGATAGATGTCCATGAACCAAAGTAAATTTAGGGTATGTTTTATAATCTAAATGTGTAATCTTATTTTCTGGTATGTTGATTACTATCAACAGTGGAAAAAACCTATAATCGATTTCCCATTGATCATCACATTTGTTATTATTATTGCCTTTACATATTATCTATATATTTTGGTCAGAAAATTATGGTATTTGGAATAATCTTAGCGATCAACAAGTACAAAAGAATTTTAAACACCAAGAAGCAACATAGATAACAAAACTAAGACTGGGATCCAACTCTCCAGACCTCTAATCTAGGTTAACTTCTACCAAACTGTTTTTTTCATCAACTTGGGAGAGAGGTGTTTTGGTTTCCTAGGCTGCTCCAAGCAAATACCATGAAATTGTTTGGCTTAAACAATGGGAATTTATTCACTTACAGTTAGAGCAAGAGAAAATGTCTAAATCAAGGTATTATCAAGGCAATGCTTTCATCCTAAAGATGGGCTGTCAGTGATCATTGGCTCCTCTGACACATGACAAGGCACATGGTAGCATCTACTGGTCCTCCCTTCTGTTCCTGGCTTTTTTTATTTCAGTTTCTTGCTTCCCTGGCTTCCTCTCTGTGTCTGAATTTGATTCTTTTATAAAGGATGCCAGCAAAAGGATTAAGACCAACTCTGACTGAGGTGGGTCACACCTTAACTGAAGTAGCCTCATCAAAAGGCCCTACATAAATCGGTCCACACCCACAGGAATGAGTTAAATTTACGAATATGTTTTTCTGGGGTGCATATTAACTTCAAACCATCACAAGAGGCATAACAATATAGGAAATATTCAGATTATGATCAGATTACAGAACAGATATAAGTATAATATATGTGTAAAAAGGTATATTTTATCCAAATATTTTATTTTATAGGTCAGAGCATTTATATGTTTCCTATGTAAAAATAATCTAATTTGGAAGTAAAATAGTAAACTGAATTAAAAGCTAAGAAAACTGATCAAATTTTGTATGGCTTTCTGGAAGTGAATTCTTTATCTTCATATCTAAATTTCATCATCTACAAAAGCAGATTCTTAAATTAGATGACTTTTAAACTTCCTCATATTTTTCTTCCTCAATGACTTAGTTGTAATTAAGGGATAATTCTAGCTAAATGGTAGAAGTAGTTCCATTTAGTATAGCCCTGCATCGTTCTGGTTCAATTTCTTGACAAATATTTATTGAAAAGAGACACCCAGCAATTTACAATCTGGACGTTGAATTGTAGACAACCTCTTCCTTTATATATCAGCTGGTAGGCCAAAGTTTTTAATTGAAGCTGATATTTTACTTGTCTTGCTGACATCTTGGTCTGAGAAGTACATTTGTAACAATGGGACTGTCTAATAATCCTCAAGCCTGAGTCTCCTTCTTAGGACCAGGATGTCCTGGCAGACCTGATTTAAGCATCAGACAGCTGTCACGAGAGAAGCTTCTCTGGATTCATGGCTGACTCTCCATTGCTTTCGTGGCAACTCCTTTTCTGGTTTATCAGAGCTTAGCTTTGCAGAGCACTTCCGAATATTTAACTAACATTTTCCCTGATGCAGTTTCAACGTTACACCATGTTCTCTTCTTAAGAATGTGAGTCACCTACAAGCTTAACGAGGTGCATTGCTTGTAAATAAGCTACAATCAGGGTAAGTTTCCAACTGATGCAGTGCAGCTCATTTCTCCCCCACAGCGAAGAAAGTAACTTTGAAAAGTACATTATCACTCTTCTTCCCCCAATGTATCATCACTGCAGAGCTGCAAGGTGAGCTAGTGGTCAGTTCGGAGGCATTGTGTTAGCAATCAGACTCTTTTGGTAATGCATGATTCATTCTAAAATATCATCATCTGGACGGGCAGAGATAAGAATGCACAAGCAAAGAAAAAGAGTATGAATCATGCTAACTTATAAATGTAACTAGGTCTCTGTTTTGAGGAAATTGAAAAGAATTCCTCATACGTAATCATTAAGTTTTCCTTTGTCAAAAAGTGCCTACCAAAGGTAAGAGTGTACTGATCATTATTCAATAAATGATCAAAATGATCAAAGCCTGAGCCAGCAATTCAGCCCTGCAGAAAGTGGGAGACATTTCCAAAAGCACCACAGGGTTTCATTGGCAGAAAAGCCTGGAAGACCAGAGATCCTCTATCTCAAGTGACCGGGTCATTTCATTCCACTCAGATCTACTCTGACATATTATAAGAGGCATGTATATAAGTAGGGTTGCCAGAAAGTACATTGAATATTACTTTCATTTCCTAAATCTGGCCACACTAATACAAGCCATAGTCATCCTAATAAATGGAGAGAAGAGAGATGAAGGAAGAAAGCAATCACATCGTAACCAGAATAAAAGATTTATATAGCAACCTACACTTCATGAAAAATTTTCAAATGTTTTATTCCCTCCTTATATTAAATACACATTACCTCCACTTCATAGATGAAGAGACAGAGATTGAGTAAAGTTACATAGGCTCATAGGCCATAATGACAGGACTGCTGCTCACAGCTTCCGATGCTGAGAAAGTGAATATCTGGTACGACGTAGTACCCAAAAATCAACTTGGAGGATGATGGATGTTCCTTCCTGCCACCTCTTCTTCCAGGAGTAACAGGACTCATATTTTCTATGGGAAGCCATCTTCATTTCATCGTTGTCCAAAAGTTTGGATGGGACCTAATCAAGAAACTCAAGAGTCAGCCATAATTGACTTTAGGTATCAGGGTATCCTATCACAGAGCTGGTCACAATGAGTGATACTGAGGCTAGTTCATGATCTAAAACGATTCCAGAATGAATTTCACAACATACCAAGGAAATCAAGGGAACGCATAGTCTTGGGAGCTATTGACCTCTGTGTTCAGATGATAAATAGAAAGCCTACAAATGATGGAGGAAGGTAGAGGAATTGGAGATGAGAAATAGAAAGAGATAAACCAAGTTCTCAATGCTTGAGAGCTCAGTTGATCTTACCTATTTTCTCCTTTCATTTTGCTGGGCAAGTCTTTCATTTACCATCATCACAGGGCTCTCTATTTACCCCAATTCTTCTTTAAATGTCATTTGAAATTCTCTCTCTGTTTACTTTCTTTGTTTTCCATCTTTGTGATGATAACCTCTGAATATTTGACTGGAAGTATCTAAAAGAATCATGGAAAACAGTTTCATCTATAGAACACAGAAATTTAGGTTTCATTTTTATGGAAGGAAAGCTGGAGAAAGGCCAGCTCATTGACACTTCAAGTTTACTTTACCATCCAGAGCATTCCCCCCCTTAAAGTCTTTTTCCAGATTATAGTTTGTTCCTCTTCAAGGACTGTTTCCTGTAATTGCCAATTTCGACACCCTGTGGGTCAAACAGTCCCTATTACTGTGTGACCTAGTATAGGAGAAGCCTTAACTTAAGGGCAAACTGAAGAAGTTTCAGTGAGTCACAGGAGATTGCTGCTGTTGCCTAAAATAACTGAATATGCAGCAAGAACTATTCCACATTTCTATATAGTTGCAATTAAATGTTCCTCTTATTTGACTGGATTAATACTATGGCCAAAAACAAAGATTAGGCTAATATCAAAAGCAGAGAAAGATGGTATATTAATGAAGAGATTGCATTGGTTTTCTATTTCTGTCATGAATATAAATTTAGTAAATAAATTGATAATTCTTCAACCTGAATTACAAAATGCTTAGATAAAAGGTAAATTTGAATTTTAAGCGGCCACTTCTTTGAGTCCTTTAATGTGCCATTTGACAACTATTATATTTTCTGTTACAAGTTTGCATAACTTGCATTATCTAAACTTGCAAAGTTCATCAGTCCAAAGTTTTAGCTTCTTTTATGGTCCTCACATAACCTAGTGGGGTACTAGGTGTGAAGAGAGGCAAACAGCATTGACCTTTGTATTTAAATACATGAATGTAAATTGTTATCCTGACTTCTATGACCTATTATTACCTTATTTAATTTGTGACTGTTCCTCATAACTCACCAGAAGCTAAGAGGATATCATAAAATAATACATGTTAGGTGGTACTTCTGTATCAAATTCTGTGTTGCCCATGGCAAACCTTTCTGAGCTGTCTGATTATAACTGTTCATTACCTAAGCTAGTTTGCACCTATGTGTAAATTGCACATAACTGAGAGATAAGGAAACTAAATCTTTTCCAGTGGAGTTTTGCTTGACTTCCCTCCCCTCTGTGGAAAAACTAGTTTTGGGTGAATTTGCAGATCAATATAAATTTACATTTTTTGGATTTTCCTTTGAACAGGTTATGAAACCTGCCTGGTCCTCTCATATGAGAAATATCACATCTTTAATGAGTGTTCCTTTTTATATCTCTAAGAGAGTCATGATTTTATTTTTTTCTAAAAGCTATCTTTTAAAAGTTTTGGAGATCTCCTACCTAAGATGCCCAAATTCATTCACCTACCAGAGTAAGACAAATCTGGTATAACTTAAGCCCAGACACATTTTTCTTAGCTCCTAGAGGTGACTCCCAAGAGGCAATAGAACTTTGATGACTCCCTGTCTTTCTAATTGTAATTTTACTGTCTTCTGATTTTGTATTTTGCATTTGGTTTTGGTTTCTTTTGGGCCTAAAAGTCATTCCCCTTTGCTGGCAGCACTGGTTGGAGATTGGGTTTTATGGTCTGATTATTTGGTGATCTCTGAACAAAGCATAGTTATTTATAGAGATCTGGCCTCAGTTTGGTGAGAGACTAGACTCTGGTTTGTTCATCCTTTTGGTCTGGAATTTGGTGCCATGGTCAGACTATTTAGTGATTTCTAGTTTCTGATAGATGAGAGAGGACAGAGAATCTGGTTTGTTATCTTTTCTGTTTGTCTATTTTGAGCTCTAATCTCCAAAAATCTGTACCCATTGGAAAGGAGAGTAGCTATTTGATGCACCGTAAATTTTTGTGATTTGGTATTTATTCTTGATCCATGGCCAAAATTTTAGAAGTGAAGCTAATAACTTGTGTCTGTATGTCCTTATCTCAGTAAGGTCCTTACTTCCAACTGTGTGAATGTGTAATGTTTTCCTAATTCCAGATGCTATTGATAAATTAGATTATAAACTCTGTTAAAGGAATGTGTTCTGTTTGGCATATAGAGATAAATAAGAACTTATATAAATTAAAAATTCCTAAAATTTCCAGAAAATAAGAAAATTGAACTTCAATACTTTGTACAAAAAATGTATTTTATATAAACCAACTCAGAAATATTTTATGTATTCAAGGGAACATAGTTGAGATAAGTCTTTGGCCAACAAGATTTGTTTAATTTTTTTTTGTTGTTTGATAAAAACAGCTATGTGTTCCCTGATTTATTAGTGTTAAATATAATACAAGCATTCATTTTTCTTCTATGTATGTTTTTCCTTAATTTATATAAGATACTGTTGAAATAAGTTAGCATTAATTCTCCTTAATGTTTAAGATTTTGAAAAACGTAAATCTATGTTTTGAATTGTTATTCTGATTAGCTTTATTCCAACAGGAATTATGCTTTCTTGTGTGTCAGCTTGAAGATAATTTCCAAGATCTTTAGATAACTTAAAACCTGGGACTGGCATTGTATTGAGTTAATTAGAGGATATTCATTAGATCCTTTATAAGTAAGACAAAACAGTGAAACATTGACTACTAAGCATAAATTTAAGTTAATATACTTTATTTTTATGTGCTACAGAGAAGCTATATCTTTGGAATAAAAAATGTGTTCATGGTTACCACTTTGAAAAGTTACATTGTAAGGCATGCATATAGATACAGAAAGCTAGGTTATGTGTATTTATGAGTACTGCTAATCTCCTGCAAAATACTGGTCTCCAACAGAAAGCTAACAATTATTATCCTCAGTTTTCTCAGAGAAATAGAAGTTACTTTAGTTGAAAGTTATAACCACTATAATTGAATGAAAGTCAACCAGGTACAATAGTGGCAGGGAGGTACAACTTTGTATGCAAGATAATGAGATGTGTTCTTCTTTAGTAAGGGAAAAAGAGAATACTTTTGTCTTAAAGTAAAATGACTGGTTGTTCCATAATAAGAGAGTGGTGAAGGACAAAACCTGAATGGATATAGAAAGTTGTAGAAGATTCACAGAAAGGGAATTTTATTTGCTTTGGATAATAGTGTGTGCAAGTAATTGAATCTGAAAAACTATGAAATGTATTAAAATCTTAGCAAAGTTTGCTTGATTTTGAGAAGCTTGTTTAATCCATTTACTGTATATTGCCTTGATCTGTGGTATGAAGGTTAATTTTTTTTCTGTTTAATATGCAAGGATTTTATATTTTACCAGAATAACTTTCTTTGCTTTCTGCTGAATTTATTATGTCCCTGATTATTTAAGAAAACAATTTTTCTTCACTTTTGAAGGTGCTAAGGAGTTTTATGATCATATTACAGTCTATGTTTATTTTTAAATGGTTTATTGTCATGTTCAAAGGGATGGACAAGTATTGTTTCTATCTTAAGTATCTTAAGAGTTCTAATCTACTGACAATTTTTTTCCCTTCCTAAATTTGAAACCAAAATGTAAAATGAAATAAAATAAAACTCTCACAATATTTTTTGCATGTAAAATTATCTTTGAGATTTCCCAGAGGGTTCCTGAAAACTCACAAAGTTATATTCTAACTTATAAAAGAGAGGTGCCACAAATAATTATATTTATTTTATATGTTAATATTGATGAGTTTATGGAAAGAGTTGTCAAATCCAAAGAGATGTTCTGCCTTTCCTAAGTTAAATTTGCTTACATATGCCGTTAATGATATAAGAAAATTGTATGCTCTATGGGTATTCCCTAGAGATTTTTCAATGCTGTGGCTCTTCCTGACATGTTTATCAGAGTTCTAGTGTTGCTTTACCTGATAATATTAGGCAAAAAGGTTGCCTTAGCCTTTGTCTCCAAGCCTGAATCCTATTGATTTGGGAAACTACTGTTGAGTATTCTTATTTTCATGGTAGTATAGTTATTTGGGTACGTTCAGTAAGAGTATGGCATCCTTTTACCAGGACATAATTCAAAACATTGATTAGACAAAAAAAGTCTTTTACTTCTTTAATTTGAATCTAGCATCTTCAAGGTCAGTGATTTTCTTTCAATTGGGAATTCATAACAGTTGCCTACAGAATTTTATTCATATACAAGAATTAAGCCAATTACTCCAGACTTACAGACTCTTTTGGTATTCTTCATACAGTCATGATAAGTTTAAATGGAATATTCTTACAATATGCTTGTTATTTTCATGGTGTGTGTGTGTATGTGTGTATATGTATATCTATCTATCTATCTATCTGTGTGTGTGTGTCTATATACATGTAAGGTCTCAAGATTACTATATGCAGTGCCTCAATTTTGTTTTGCCTGTAAAAATTATATTTATCCATTTTATAGATCAATTGTAACAATACAGTCATCTTTGAAAATAAACTTCATCATGCTTAGAGAATTTTGTCTAAAATTTTATTGGGGGGATGGATTTTTTGTATGCTGTGACAGTTTGAGATTATTTATGAACCCCCAAAAGAGATGATGTTTGTAAAGTAATCTATTCCTCTGTGTGTGACACCCTTTGATTGTATTAGATTCAGCTGAGATGTCTTTGATTAAATTATGTTAAGATTAGGGCTTTGATTAGACCAGTAGAGTGTAACTCAGTTTGAGTCCCCACCCGCTTTGTGGGCTATATAAATGGACACTCAATCAAGAAGACACACAAAAGTAGGTATACAGGAGAAGATACACAGAGGAAAGACAGAAGTCCACAGACATGGAAGAGGAGAGAACTTGATGCTGGGGCCCCAGAGAGAGATGAGCCATTCACCTGACAATTTACAGCTGACCTTGTGAAGAGAACAGAGCAGCTGAGCGTAGAAAGAAATGAGCCCTGGAAGAGAGACAAGCCCTATGCCAGCCTACAGATAAGACTGGGAAAAGCTGGAGCCATATAGCCTTAAGAGAGAAGAGGAAAGCTGAACCCACACAGATGTCACCCGCCATCTTGCTTCAACACTTGGCAACAGAGTTTGGTAAGGAAGTAACCTTGAATTGAACTCTTTAAGGCCTTGTAACTGTAAGCTTTTAGTCCGTATAAATACCCTTTATAAAAGACAACAGATTTATGGTGCTTTGCATCAGCACACTTTTGGCTAATACACATGCCATAGACACAACCAGGTATAATTTATCAGTTGCACTCTTCTTGTATGAACTCTCATCAGAGTGAAAATTATCACTGTAAGTCTTTTGTAATCTACAGATACTTTTAAAAATATTTTACTCTGCTGTTTCCATGAAAGGTCTTGCAATCAACTATAATCCAAATTCCTTCATCTTCAATAAGAAATACTACATCAGAGACTCATGGAACATGATTATGCCAAGTCCTTTTGAGTATGGGCTTATGAAGGCATCATTTAAACAACTCTGAAAGCATACCTGGACTGAGTTAAGATTTCTAAAACTCATGATGAAAAGCAGATGAGTTCATGAGACTGCTAACCCAAGATCCAGTGGAACAAGAATTAATTACCTAGGACTGCACAAACATACAAGGGATGATTATAGTCTTTGCTTGGAATAAAATTGATGTTTTAATGCTTTTTTTGATATATCAGGAAGACTCTTCACTTTTAAGCTATGTATAGCTCGTATAAATTTAATGGTCTCTGTTTTTGTAAAGTGTAATGGAACATATGTAAATGAGATCTTAGTCTCTATGTCTGATTCCCTTTGACTTTGGAACTCTGAGTACTCTTATTTCATGAAAAGTATAGTGATTTACATAGGTTCTACAAGAACTGGCAGTTCTTTTATCAGTTTGTGCTTGGAAATACTTATTAGAAAACCAAGGTCTTCTCTGGTGTGTCATTTGAGAATTATCTTCATTTAACCAGTCATGACCAACGACTTGTTAATAACTAAGTTTGACTTTATGGAGCCAATACTTACAAAGACCTCTTGGCAGAACTGGACTAGTACCTGACTCATAGCATTCCTAGGATTAAAGGTGACTAAAGAAGGTCACTTCCAGGAACCTTAGAATATTTGGGGGATCTTGAGAAGAGAAAAATTCACCCAAATTTATAGGAACTATAGGTGAAATCTGGTGAAAAGAATTTCTTGGTTTGGCTTCCTAGCCTCAAAAGGATTTTAAAAATCCAGTTGGAAATTCCTTCAGAATATTACCCACAAAGCAAAGAGTGGTAAATTACCACTCTTGTTATACCTGTGTAAATAACCTAGCCAAGTCTAATGAGACTATTCTTATTTTGTGATCAAGAATAATCTTTCTTGCTGACTTCTGGAAAGATGGCATTGGAGGAGCTAGGCTGGGCCCAATTCTCTCACAAAAACAAAGGAGGAAGGGCAAAAAGCTATCTAAGGGAACTGCTTTGGGGATCTGAAGATCAGGAGAGTGCTGCACATCATCTTGGAGGGAGAGGGACAGAGAGACAAAGAGGCCAAATGAAAACCATGAGTTACTTATGCCTGCAGCTGAGAACTGCACATATCCTCCACCCAAAAGGAGAATAGCCTCGGTAAAATCCCTGGATCACTGCAGCCAACTGAGAGGGGGAAAATGGTCTTCCTCCCTGGGAGGAGGAAGGGGCTGAAGGAGGGTGGAGAATGGTTTCTCTTTATTGAGTTTGGCCTGCTGAGCTCACTTTGAATCTTGGCGGTAGCCAGCCCAGCAAGTGGAGGTTGCAAGTGATCCATCCATGGGAGAGCTGAAAGGTAAAAAAGTGTGGGATAGATACCCAGCAAACTCAGAAAGAGAATTGTAAAGGGGAGAGGAGATGGGGAAGGGGTGCAGAAGAGGGAAAAAATAAATAAAATAAAATAAAATAGCATAAAAAAATAATAATAAAGGAAAAAAAAAAAAGACCCCAGCCAGTGCTGAAATGGTCTCAGGGAGAGGGTAGTGGGGATCTGGTCAAGCAGGCTGTCATACCCACCTGCCCTGGGAGAGAGAGGAACTACCTCAGTGAAGAGCAGGCTAACAAGTGACTAACAGCTCTGGAGTGAAGGAACCAGTAGACATAGCTGGCAAAATGTTAGAAGGCAAACTCATCTGAAGGGACAGAGGGAGGGGAGATACAAATAAACTTTCAGAAATCTGCCTAACCTGTGGAGCAGGAGCTCAGTGGATGAATGCTTGCCTTACATCTACTAAGTCCTTGGTTCAATCCCTGGTACTGCTTAAGAGAAGGGATCCAGAGAGTGATCCATTGGGTTATCAGGCATCCAGCTGTCACCTTATGACAAGTAACATATAGACCAAGATTTTATAAAAGTTTTTTTTTTTTTAATCTGTACTTTTATATTTCTTTTTTTAAATTTTTATATTTTTAAATTTTTAAATTTTTAAATTTTAATTCATTATTTTATTCTCTAAAACTGGGTAACTTACTTGGGGAGGGCAAGCTGCAGGGAGATTGATTGAAGAGCACTGGCACTCTGAGCCAGTTTAGTAGCCTAAGAGGAAGCCTGTTTTTCCAGGGTTGTTATTTTGTTTTCTGTATTTTTTCATTCTTTGTTTCCTTTTTTTTTCTTTTCCTTCTTTTTTCTCCTTAGTTTCTTTATTCTTTTTCTTTCTTTCACTTTGTTCTCTTCCATTGTCTTTCTTTCATTTCTCCTTCTCTTGTTTGGTCTTTTATTTCTCTCTCTTCTGTTGCCATCATTCTGGTCTTTTATATTATTTTATCTTTTTTTCTAGTTTCATTTTTTTCTTGTTTCATTTTTTTATTACACCTTTTTATTCTTATACTTTTATATTTTTTAAGATTTTTCTCTTTTATTACTTAATTTTTTCCTGGCTCTTTTATGTTTCCTTTTATAGCTTCTTTTTCCATTACTATTATTATTATTATTATTCTCTTTTTTTTATCTTTCCTTTCCTATGGTCTTAAAATTTTTTCATGGAAACATGGACAACTACAAGGATATAGAATAAGTGGAACCAAATATAAATGAGGAAACTTAACACAAAACAAAACAAAATAAAACCCTAGAGTAGAAAGAGAAGCTAACCAACTGAATAAGCCCATCAAGATAAACAAATGTCTAGACACCAGCAAAAAATTACAAGCCATAAAAGAAACAAGAAGAAATGGCCCAGTCTAATGAACAATTTAAAAAAACAAACAACAACAACAAAACAAAACAAACAAACAAACAAACAAACAAAAAAAACAGGAAGAAATGCATTACATGGCACAACTAATAAAGGATGTCAAAATAAATATCATGAATCAACTTAATGATATGAAGGAGGAGATAAAGGATATTAAGAAGATGCTGGGAACACATACTGAAGAAATTGTAACCATACATAAAAGATAATGGATCTGATGGTGATGAATGGCACTATGCAAGAAATAAAAAATACACTAGAAGGACATAACTCAGGTTTGAACAGGCAGAGGAAAGAATTAGTGACATCAAATAAAATACATCTGAAATCACACAGATAGTAGAACAGATAGATAAAAAGAGAAAAATCCAGCAGAGACTTAGGGATTTGAATAACAATGCAAAATGCACAAACATATGCATTATAGATATCCCAGAGACAGAAGAGATGGGAAGGGGGCCAGAAAGAGTGTTGGAGGAAATAATGACTGAAAATTTCCCAACCTTTTTGAAGGACATGGATATACATGTCCAGGAAGTGTAGTGCACCCCAAACAGTATAAATCCTAACAGGCTACCCCAAGACATATACTTAGTAAATTGTCAAACACTCAAGACAAAGAGAGACTACCAAAGCAGCAAGAGAAATGAGATCAATAAGATTAAGTGCTAATTTCTCATCTGAAACCATGGAGGTGAGAAGGCAGTGATATGGCATAGCTAAGGTGCTAAAAGAAAAACTGCCAGCTAAGAATTCTGTATTGATCAAAGCTGGCATTCAAAAATGAAGAAGAGTTCAAAATATTCACAGAAAAACAGATATTAAGAGAGTTTGTCAACAAGAAATCTGCCCTTCAAGAAATATTAAAGGGAGTTCTGCAGGTTGAAAGGAAAATACAGGAGAGAAAGATTGGAGGAAAGTGTAGGAAGGAAGATGATTGGTAATAACTAAAAAGATAAAAAGAGAAATAAAAACAACATATGTGCCAGTTGAGCCCCGAATCTCAGCAGAGTTGTGACACTTACTTTCCAGTTCATTGGACTCATCCAGGCCAATGAACAAGAGATGATGATGGACAAGGCCCAACCCAAGAAAAAAAGTGTCTTCAACTGCAAACAAGATTGTTGCATCATCTACCCCATGTGACCTAAGACCCCTCTCAAGTAGAAACAGAGTAGGCATCATCATCCCCAAATCTTCAAGACTGAGGAATGAACAGTGGACTAAAGTAGACTTATTATTTCTATTATAGACTTATTATTATTCTAGCAATGGAAGAACTTTTATGTATAATATGAAAACAGTGGCCACTGAGTGTTCTGTGGGGAGGGAGTAAGAGTAATAGGCCTAATATGGGGCTGATTTAGGGACATTGGAGTTGTCCTGCATGACATTGCAATGATGGATACAGGTCATTATATATTTTGTCATAACCTACAGAACTGTGTGGCATAGAGTGTAAACTATAATGTAAACTACAGTCCATGGTTGGTGGCAGTGCTTCGGCATGTGTTCATCAGTTGTGACAAATATACCACACTAGTGAAGGATGTTGCTGGTGTGGGAGAGTGGGAGGGGGACGGGGGACAATAGGAAACCCTTAAATATTTTATGTAACATTTCTGTGATCTAAAGTTTCTTTAAAAATAAAGAATAAAAATAAAAAGAAGCATGTTGCCCCCTTGAAAAAAACATGATATTTATAAACTTAAATAAAACATGGCTAATGTAAATAAAGCCTTGACACTAATAACACGGAAGATTAATGGATTAAACTTTCCAATGAAGAGAAATATATTGGCAGAAAGGATAGGGATATATGACTCATCTATATGCTGAATACAAGAAAGTCATCTTAGAACCAGTGACACAAGGAGGTTGCAAATGAATGGTTGGAAAATAATTTTACATGCAAACAATAACCAAAAAAAGGGTGGGAGTAGCTATACTAATATTGCACAAAATAGACTTTAAATGCAAAACTATTGTAAAAGACAAAGGACACTATATATTAATAAAAGAGGTGATCTATCAAGAAGAAAGAACAACCATAAACATTTATACACCTAACCAGTGTGCCTCAAAATGCAGGAGGCAAACATTGGAAAAAATTAATTGGAGAAATAGATGCCTTTACAATTACTGGGGGACTTTATTACACCATTATCAGCATTAGACAGAACATCTTGAAGGAGGGTCAATAAAGAATCGGAGCCCTTGAATAATATGTTAGAGGATCTAGACCTAATAGACATATACAGAACATTACACCCAAATACAGTGGGATATACATTCTTCTTGAGTGCACATGGATCATTCTCCAGGATAGACCACATGCTAGGCCAGAGGACAACTCTCAACAAATTCAGGAAGATTGAAATTATAAAAAGTAATTTCTCTGACCACAAAGGAATGAAGCTGGAAATCAGTAAGGGGCAGAGGATCAGATTAGGCACAAAGGTATGGAAGTTAACATAATCTTAGATAATAAGTGGGTCAAGTAGGAAATTGCAAAAGAAATCAATAACTACCTTGAAACTAATGAAAATGACAACACAACATATCAAAACTTATTGGATGCAGCAGAAGAAGTGCTGAGAGGAAAATTTATAGACATAGGCACCTATATTAAAAAAGAAGAAAGAGCTAAAATCAAAGACCTAACTGCACACGTGGAGGGAACTAGAAAAAGAACAACAAACTAATTCCAAGGCAGGTAGAAAGAAGGAAATAATAAAGATTAGAGCAGAGCTAAATGAAATTCAAAATAAGAAAGCACTAGAAAAAATTAACAAAACCAAAAGCTAGTTCTTTGAGAAAATTAATAAAATTGACAAAATCTTAGCCAGACTAACAAAGAATAAAAGAGAGAGGATACAAATACATAAAATAAGAAATGAGGAAGTGGCTATCACCACTGGTCCCACACAAATAAAGAGTATCATAAGAGGGTACTTTGAAAAATTGTATGCCAACAAGATGGATAACTTAGATGAAATGGATAATTTTACAATTTCCTAGAAACACACAAGCAGCCTACATTGAAGAAAGAAAAAAATGATAAATTCAACAGACCAATCACTAGTAACGAGATTGAATTCATCACCAAAAACCTCCCAATTTAGAAGAGCCCAGGACCATATGGCTTCACAGGGGAATTCTACCAATCATTCTGGAAAGAACTAACACCAGTCCTGTTTAAAGTCTTTCAAAAAATAGAAGTGGAGGTAACATTGCTGAATGCATTCCATGATGCCAACATCACCCTAATACCAAATCCACAAAATACCACAAGAAAAGAAAACTATAGACTAATCTCTGTAATGAACCTGGATGCTAAAATCCTCAATAAAATGCTTGCTAATTGTATTTAACAACACATCAAACAAATTATACACCATGACCAAATGGTTTTCATCCTTTATATGAAAGAATGGTTCAACATAAGAAAATCAGTCAATGTAATACACCACATTAACAGATTGAAAGAAAAAGACCACATGATCATCTATATTGATGCAGAAAAAGCATTTGACAAAATACAACACCCTTTCCACGTAAAAACACTTCAAAAGTTAGGAATAGAAGGAAACCTCATGAACACTCTAAAAGGTATATATGAAAAACCCACAGCTAACATCACATTCAATGGTGAAATGCTAAAGGCCTTCCCTCTAAATCCGGAACAAGACAAAGATGCCCATTGTTATTGCTCTTATTTAACATTGTGTTAAAAGCATTTGCTCAAGCACTTAGCAAGAAAAAGAAATAAAAGGCATCTAAATTAGAAAGGAAGAAGTAAAAATTTCACTAAAAGAAGATGACATGATCCTATATATAGTATACCCCAAGAAATCTACAACAAAATTTCTAGACTGGATAAATGAGTTCAGTAAAGTGGCAGGATATAAGATCAACATGCAAAAATCAGTAGCATTTCTGTATACCAATAATGAACAATCTGAGGAGGAAATCAAGAAAAGAAGTCCCATTTACAATAGCAACTAAAAGAATCAAATACCTAAGAATAAACTTAACTAAAGATATAAGGGCCTTGTACACAGATAACTACACAACATTGTTAAAGGAAATCAAAGAAGACCTAAATAAATGGATTGGAAGACTAAACATCATTAAGATGTCTGTCCTACCCAAATAGATTTACATATTTAACACAATCCCAATAAAAATTACAACAGCATTTTTTTACTGAATAGGAAAAGCTAATTATGAAATTTATTTGGAAGGGCAAGGGGCCCTGAATAGCCAAAGACATATTGAAAAAGAAAAATGAAATTGGAGGAATTACACTACCTGACTTTAAAACATATTACAAAGCTATAGTAGTCAAAACTATATTTTGTTGGCAAAAGGATAGACATACTGACCAATGGAACAGTTTTGAGAGTTCTGATATAGATCCTTGCATATATGGTCAACTGATGTTCAACAAGGCCACCAAGCCCATTCAACTGGGACAGAATGGTCTCTTTAACAAATGGTGATTGGAGAACTGGATATCCATATCCAACGAAATGAGAAAGGATCACCATCTTATGCCCTATACAAAAATTAACTCAAGATGGATCAAAGATTTAAATATAAGAGCCAAGACCATAAAGCTCCTAGAAGATGATGTAGGAAAGCATCTATTAGATATTGCAGCAGGAAATGGTTTCATAATCTTTACACCCAAAGCATGAGCAGCAAAAGAAAAAATAGATAAATGGTACCTCCTCTAAATTAAAAACTTGTGCTTCAAAAGAGTTTATTAAGAAAGTGAAAAGGCAGCCTACTCAATTGGAGAAAATATTTGGTAACCATTTATCCAGCATATATAAAGAAATCCTACATCTCAAAAATAAAAAGACAACCCATTAAAAAATGGACAAGAGATTTGAA
The DNA here is from genome assembly GCA_029593785.1 of Cabassous unicinctus. Taxonomy (NCBI): domain Eukaryota; kingdom Metazoa; phylum Chordata; class Mammalia; order Cingulata; family Chlamyphoridae; genus Cabassous; species Cabassous unicinctus. Next base: position 21,184 of record JAQZBX010003034.1, read on the forward strand.
TAGACACTTCTCCAAGGAAGCAATACAAGTGGCTAAAAAACACATAAAAAGATGCTCAACATCACTAGCTATTAGAGAAATGCAAATCAAAACTATAATGAGATATCATCTTGCACCCATTAGACTGGAGGCTATTTAAAAAACAGAGAACTACAAGTGTGGATGAAAGGGAACATTTATCTACTGCTGGTGGAAATGTAGAATGGTGCAGCCATTGTGGAGGACAGTTTGGCGGTTCCTTAGGAAGCTAACTATAGAACTGCCGTATGAATCAGCAATCCCACTGCTGGGTATATACCCAGAAGAATTGAAAGCAGGGACACAAACAGATAAATGCACACCAAAGTTCATAGCAGCATTATTCACTATTGCCAAATGTTGGAAGCAACACAAGTGTCAACCAACAGATGAATAGATAAACAGATTGTGGTATATACATACAATGAAATATTACTCAGCTGTAAGAAGGAATGCAGTATTAATATTCAGGACAACAAGGATGAATCTTGAAGACCTTATATTGAGTGAAGTAAACCAGTAACTGAAGGACAAATATTACATGACCTCACTGATATGACTTAAGCAAATTAAGCAGACTCACCAAGCTAGAGTATGGAAGATAAGTTATCAGGAGACAGAAAGGGGAAAAGTGTGGTGAGATGATGCTTAATATGGGCAAAATCTATAATAAGGTGGAAGGGGGTGTTTCAGTCATGGATGGGAGTGATGTTGGTGCAAGGATGTGAGGGGATCGACATAGCTGGAATGTGAGGGGGAGTAGGGGGGTTGGGTAGGACTATCCATGGAGGAAGGATCAGATGACCTCTGGGGATTTGTAGGTCTGTGGTTAAAAGTACAATGGTGGGAATGTTCTTTTGGCAAATATGGCAGGGATGTGTTACTGATGCAGGGAGTCAGGGGTTAGGGGATAAGTGGGATAAGGCATACCTGGGGCATGCTTCTATGGAATATGAAAATATTCATCTTGTCACAGTGTGTTATCTCAGTGGGTGGAAACCCACCCAATAAACAAGAATATATTAAACTCCCATCTTGGGGAGTCCTGCTATGTTCTTAATTAGAGGAGTAAGAATCTTTCAAGAATTTAGGCAGTGCCTAATAAAAAAAAACATACCAATATGTCAAACCCTAAATATTAATGCATGTAATTATGAATCTTATTCTTCAAAAATTGAAACTTAATGTTTACCATTGGTTCTGAGGGGAAGGGAAGGGAAGAATAGAGTAGATGGAACATAGGGCATTTTTAGGGCATTGGAATTGTTCTGCATGATCTTACAATGATGAATACAGACCATTATAAAATTTGTCAAAACCTATATAAGTGTTTGGTGCAAAATGTATTCCATCATGTAAACCATGGACCATGGTTATTAGCAATGCTTCAGTATTTGTTCATCAATCTTAGCAAAAGTACCATACTCATATAAGATGTTATCAATAGGAGAAAATGTGAGAAGGTAAGGGTATAGGTTATAGGGAAATCCCCTATATTTTCTATGTGGCTTTTCTGTAACATAAAGCTTCTTTGAGAATAAAGCAAAAAAATAATAAGAAACTGGAAGATCATACAGAAGAAATTGTCACTGTATGTAAATTAAAATATATCTTATGGTGATGAAAGACACAATGCAAAATTTTTTATTTTTATTTTTATATTATTTTTTATTTTATTTGTTATTTATTATTATTATTTTATTATTTATTATTTTTATTTATTTATTTATTTATTTATTTTGGCTTTACTTTTGGAGAGGTTTTGGATTACAGAAGGATTGCAACTATGACAGGGGAGGATCACTGGTGCAGGGTGTTGGTGATGGAGGGATATGTGGGGAGGGGTGCACCTGGGTCTTGCCTTTATGGAATATAAATATGTTCAAGTGGTCTTTGGGTGTTGTCTTGGTGGGTGGAGATGCACACAATAACCAAAAGAATGTTGAAGTCCCATCCTGGGAATCCTAATACATTCTCCAATAAAGTGGCAAGAATTCCTAGAGTACCTATGAAGTGCCTAATGAAGGAACACAGACCAATTTGCCAGGTCCTTGACATTGTTGGTTGTACTTATCAACCTTGTTCTTGTGAAAACGAAAATCAGCCTAGTATTATATATTGCCTAAGAGTTACCTCCTGAAAGCCTACTTGTTGCTCAAATGTAACCTCTCTCTAAGCCAAACTCAGCATATAAATGCACTACCTTCCTTGCCCAGCATGGGACATGATTCCTGGTGATGAGCCTCCCTGGCACCAAGGGATTATTACTAAGCACCAACTAGTGATGAGTTTGGAAAAAGACATTGACCAAAATGGGCAAATATTAAATACAAATGAGTTTTTATGGCTAAGAGATGTCAAAGTGAGTCAGGAGGTCGTTCCAGAGGTTACACTTATGCATGTCTCAGGATCTTATTGATAGCCACAGTAAACATTGCCTCATGCAGGGGTGCCCCTGAGGGCTCTAGAGACATCTAGACACTATAAGCAGGGCAGACAATCTCAGGAATTTGACACCTTGTCAGTGGGCCTTACTTTCGTATATCCCCAGTATATCAGAGTTAGACTCATTTATAATTTCCATACACATGGCTCTTCTGCCTCTTTTATTTGAACCTATAATTAGCACTATACTCATTAAATATATGTCCCAGAAACTTGAATATGTTCATATACTGGTTGAGCACTGAATCTCAGCAGAGTTGCAACACCTACTCTCCAGTTCATCAGACTTGCCCAGGATGACTAACAAAAGGATAATGATGGACCAATGCCCATCTCCAAAACAGAGAGTGTCTACAACTGCAAACAAGACAGTTTCATCCATCTGCCTCATTGAATCTAAGCCCCCTCACAATCAGAAACAGAATTGGCATCACAAACCCCAAATCTTCAAGAATAAGGAATGAACAAACATAAGAGGGGAATGCAACAGTGGACTAAAGTAGACTTATGATTATTCTAGCAATGGAAGAACTTCTAACATTGATACAAAGGCAGTGGTCATCAGAGGTTCTGAGCAGAGGAAGAGGGAAGAATAGGTATAGCATTGCATTTTTGGGGTATTGAAATTTTCGTGCATGCTTTGTAATGATGGATACAAGCCATTATACATTTTGTCAAAACCTATAAAATTGTGTGGTGCAAAGTGTAAACTTTAATGTAAACTATTAACCATGGTTAGTAGCAATGCTTCAATATGTATTCATCAGTTGTAACAAATGTACCACACTAATGAAAGATGTTGTTAATGGGGAAAAGTGTGGTAGGGGGAGCAGGTAGGGAATATGGGAATCCCCTATATTTTCAATGTATCATTTAGGTAATCTAAAGCTTCTTTAAAAATCAAATTAAATTAAATAAAAATAATACTCTTTCTTTGATATCATTTCTCATCAAAAGAGGAGAAATTGTGGAAATACGCATTGTATAAAATACATCCTTCTGAGCTCTCTGATTCTAGCCCTGTTCATTCTTTTGAAACAATTTTTCAGCTTTTTCTCAATTGTAGGTAACCATAAATAGGCAAACTATACCTTTTTCAGGAGAGTTTTATTTGACTCCCCTCTTCTTTGAGGAAAAACTGTTTTTGCATCCATTGCAATTTTGTTCCTTCCTCCATATACGTGTGTGTGTTAACTTTTCTTTTGAATAAGTTGTAATACCTGCTTGTTTCCTCATATGAGAAAAATCAGAACTTTAGCATGTGTTTACCTAAATGTGAGGAATGATTTTATCTTTTTCTGAAAATTATCTTTTAACAGATGTGAGGTGCTACTGATGTTCCAGCTCTGCCTTTGGTCATTTCTTAAGGATAGTTAATAATAAACAATATTAATGGAATTAAGTGCAAGAAAATTTTATCATTGTTATTATTTATTAAATGTGGATGATTTTTAAAATTAAATTAAATATCTTCTTATTTCTTTTTAGGAGATTATAAATCATTATGGAGGAGAGATTTGCCAAGTATAAACATAATATTTGTAAGTTGAATCTTGCATTCACCATTGCCCCTTTGCCCAGGTCATCATCTGAATAATCTGTTTGTTTTGTTTGTTTTCCTATAGTCCCCTGGGATTTCACCTGTCCTGTATGAGTTATCAGAAATAATTGCGAAAACTTCTGCTATTTCTTCTGCCAGCCTTTTATGTATTCTGAGATGATTTTTAGTGGGTCTTTCTGATTTAAATATATTCATATTAACTTGATCTTCCTTAACCTTTTGTGACTTCTTTCTATTTTCTTTTTCTCAGTAATACTCATTTCTCTTACTTTCCTTTTGCTTCCTGAGAACACCGATCATATTTTGACATCTACATAATTGCTGCTGATACACTTTACCATTGCTCTAGAAAAATATAGAGAGGGATACTGGGATAATCTCAACAAAAAGGTATATATTTTGTAGGATAGTTGTTATTATTCAATACATAAGTTAAAATTTGAAAATAAGGTGAAATGTACTATTGATCATCTATTAGTTGTCTAACACCATGTGAAAGGTCAAAGCAAGTATCTTATCTCGATGATAAGATAGATTATAACACTCAAATCAAGCAAAAAAATTTTTACATAGTTAAATAGATATAGGTGAAATAAATAGACATGGATATGTATATATATATATATATATATATATAAATAAATAAAGTGCACATATATAGATACATAGGCAGATAGTAGGTAGAATAATGATTGATGGTTTAGATACATAGATGATGGGTGGATTGATGGATGGATAGATAGATAGACAGATAGATAGATAGATACAGGAACAGAGAGAAAGAGGGAGAGATAGCCAGGGTTGCTGTCTGGTAGGGTTCAGATGAGAATGCTGTGGGGCATTTTGGCAAGGGCTCCCATGGTAGGGTAATTTGGGATGACTTTATGATCCCTGACATATCCAAACAGCTGCTTGTAAGAATGGCTCATTGACTGAATTTATTTTTCAAACTACCTTATATGTAGTATCTGTAAGTCACAGACAATGAAAGTATTGTGAAGGTGCCAAGCTGGTTGCAGATCTATAGCACATGCAGAGCAAGAGCTGCTTGAATGGGTGTCTGGCTCTGCCATGTGCCAGGATTTGGGTATGAGAAGATTCTCATGATAAAGATAACAGCACTTTCCTGGGAGATTGTTTTAAGAATTGGAATTAAACCACATAAGTGTCTGTGGCAGTTTGAGATTATTTATGAATTGCCAAAAGAGAAAGATTATGTTTGTAAACTAATCTATTCCTCTGTGTGTGATACCCTTTGATTTCATTAGATTCAGCTGAGATGTCTTTGACTAAATTACCTTTAAAATTAGGGTTTTGATTCGACCATGTCAGTAAGGCATGACTCAGGTTGAGTCCCTGCCCCCTTGATGGGCTGATATAAATGGACATTCACTCAAAAAGACACATGGAAGAGAGAGAGCTCTGTCTCTTCATCCTGGCACCCCGGGGGGAGATGAGCCATTCACCTGATAGTTTGCAGCTGATATAAAAAGCCCAGAAAGATACGAGTCCTAACTAGGAAAGAGAGAGGACTGGAAGCCCAGAAGGAAAGGAGAGACCAGGCAGAGATCAGCGACCATCTTGCTTCAACATGTGGCTACTGACTTTGGTGTGAAAGCAACCTTGAGTTGAACTCTTTATCACCTTGTAACTGTGAGCTTTTACCCCCAGATAAATACCCTTTATAAAAACCAACAGATTTCTGGTACTTTGCATCAGCACCCCTTTGGCAGACTAAACAGTGTCTTATACCTAATTAAAATTTACAAAATAGTGCTTATTATTATTGTTATAAACAACCATCCTTAGGCTTTGGTTGTTTTTGAAGGTGTGTGTTTTTATGTGTATGTGTGGGTGTGTGCATGTGTGTCTGTATCCCTTTCTGAATAATAGAGTATATTTCATAACATTGAATTCCCTTTTGTTACCTGTAGCAAGAATTTTATGTTATCCTCATCCTAGTGGCTTCATTCCTCTTATCTCTGTTTTTAAGCCTTTAGTCATCATGAGGCCTCTCTGGCCACTTTAACAGAAGTCAGTGGCAGAGGTTGGAACCATCTACTTTACAAGTTAAAGTTTGACTGAATGTTTACCATTTAAAAACCAATGCTTATCTCTTGTTTATTAAAGTAGGTTTGAGCCATTGGCCTTAGTTCCAGGGAACACGGAGAGGTCCCTGAAGTTTGCTTGGTTCCACTGTCATCTATGGCCAGCTAAGATCAGGTCTGAGTATTTCAGTAGCTTTCCTGAGATACAAATACTCAAAATCAGTGGACCTTGTAGAAATTTCATTCAGATTAGGAACCTTGTAAAAACGCACTACCATGTTTTTGTTGTGATGAAGGAGAACTTGTTTTAAGAGGCCCAAAACTGTTGACACATTACGAAGTTTCTATGGATTCACTGGCAAAGATGCAGATAAAATGGATAACTCTCATGTTGGTATATGTATGAGGAGAATATGCAGAAACCAAGAGGACCTTGTTTTAGTATACACATTAGTGGCCAGATGTTATTTCAATTATTTGTTTGTCTTCTCTCCCAAATGGGGCAAAACTAGAATGAGTTGGGATGAACAGCTGCCTCAGATGCTTAGGTCCTCCCTCAAATGGAGGATTTGCATGGGGGTGTTCTCAGCCCTGGCCTAATCTATTCTCCATATTTTATATTTAATATGTCTCTGAGCTACATTTCCAAAATGTGTTTTACTCTTCATTTACCTATAATTTACTCTCTGCCTTAAAGTAATCAGAGTATTATTCTCCCTGAACATGTAGAACATCTCCTTAATTCCATATCTTTACTCAGATCATCCTACCTACCTGAACAGCATCCTTCCACCTTCATATGTTTCCATTAGGGATGTCAAGTAGGTTTCATTTCATGTTTCATATCAATCATGATAGTGATTTTCAGAAGGCTGAGTTAACAAAAGATAGAGCTGATGCTCTGATTCAGTAAAATGAAATGTCATTTTATTGGTAATGTCTGCCTTGGATGGGTAATGTCCATGGGGGGAATAGAAATGTCAATGATCAGCCTAAGTTCTAACTACTCCTCAAAACATATCTGAAAGCTAGGTTACATATAAAGCAATAAAAACCATCCTAATCTGGGGATATTCTAAAGTTTTCTATTTTCTGAACTTCAGCAAAATCTACTATCTATACTCTCATTTTGCATTTAATATATGTGACTCTCTAGTATTGCTTATCTTTTATATATGTGACTTCTGTTCTATTTATTACTCCCTACCCAAGTAACGTAGTAGGTATCTGACATATTTTAAAGAGAGTGCAGTATGCAGCACAGCAGAAAGAGTTGATAATTAGGTTCAGGGTCAGCACATGTGAGTTTCAGAGCATGGTTGATTGGTCACTTATATTTTGGTTCATGTTTCTCAATTTTTCAGAGGCAGTGTTTCACTTATCTTGATCTCAAATGTTGACAATAATCAGTGAACATTGTTTCACAGGGCTGTTGTGATAATTAAGTAATGTCATACGAGAGGACCTCCATTTTCTCTCTAATGGAAGGACAAAATATTGGATTCCCTGTTAGACAACTATTACTATTGCACAGGGCAATCCCACTTACTTGCTAATTAGACTTATGGCAATATTAATTATACAGAAGTAAGCAGTAATATTGGAAGTATGTAAAACTGTTGAAATCATTAAGATAAAGCCCATAACTTTATCCCATATTTTACAGAATTCATAAACCTAAGTCCCATTCACTGTGTACTGGAGTTCCATAGGCAAAAAGATCCCTGTGGCAATTTGATATTGTTTATGAATTCCAAAAATAGATATTGGATTATATTTGTAAACTTGTCTGTCCCTTTGGGCATATTAGATTATTTTGGATTCAGAGGCTTCACTTTTTAAATAATGATTAAAGCTTTGATTGGGTCACATCAGTAGGACATTTGCATTCCCACCCTATTGGTGGGTGGGGACTCACAGAGAAAAGACATGGGCAATGGGCAACAGTTGGTAGTTTTGACCTGGAGTCTGGGAACTAAGCACAAAGAAGAGCAGAGCAGCTGGGCCTGGAGAGAATCGAGCCCTGGGGAGAGAGACAGAGCCGGTCGCCTGATAATCTACAGCTGGCTTCATGGAAAGCGCAAGGCAGCTGCACCTGGAAGGAAACAAGCCCCAGGAAGAGAAGAACCCAGGAAGCCTGAACTCTTGGCAGACATCGGCAGCCATCTTGCCCCAACATGTGGCAACAGACTTTGGTGAGGAAAGTAACTTATGCTTTATGGCCTGGTAACTATAAGCTTCTACCCCAAATAAATACCCTTTATAAAAACAAACAGATTTCTGGCATTTTGCATCAGCACCCCTTTGGCTGATAAGACAATCCTCGAGGGTATATTTTGTCTAGCCAGTTCAGTGCCCTTGTGTTTTAAATTTTTAGTCCATTTTAATGCCTTAGATGTGGCATTTTCTCTCTCTTTTCCTTAGCCCTATTATTTTATGTTCATCACTTCTTTAGATCACTAGTTTAGCCACTGAAAATGTTTAACTTTGTGATCCATGAATAGAAGAGCAGACCTTCCTTCAGCCTTTCTGACTACTGAATGAACAATACAACTTTATAAGCATTGAGATGCACTGGCAATACAAGAAATGATGGCTGAGTGCTTCATGAAGAGGAAAAGAGAACTATAAAAACAAAGAAGAACACAAATAGAAAAGCTACAAAGAGCCATTAGTCAGGGATCTTCTGGTATGTTTAGGTAATTGTGAGAAATGTCTATGAGAATCTGCATGGTCAGGCATTTGTGCTTCTGGGAAGTTAATGCTCAGAGGTGTAGGCAAAGAGCAGATATGGCCCAGGTTGTCTCTATTTCTTAGTCAACCTGGAGACTTTACCTATATTCCCCTTACCCATTGCCTAGCACAGTACCTGAAACATACTGAGTGACAATAAATATTTGTTAGAAATCTCAGTGGAAGAAAGATTGAATGGCAAAAACCTTGTTCACCATCACCAGCCATCACCATTGCCACTGATCAGTTGATCAATACTTACTTAGTGTCTGATCTGTGCAGGGCAATACCCTGGCTGCTTGAAAGGGTACAGAGAAGTATGGATATGGAACCTAATATCAAGGATCTTATAGTCAAGCTGTGCAAAAGGGCATGCATCATAGTGTATTATTAGGTATCAAATAAGAAAACAAAAATCACTGGATATTTGTTTATTACCTGCTAACCCTATATTATGTTATTTACAAATATTAACTCATTTAATTCTCAACACAACCCTATAAGGTAGGTAACATTATTATACCATATTACAGATGGAGAAACTGAGGCACAATCAGTTTCAACAAAATGTCCAAGGTCATACAGCTCATGAACAGACTTGCTAGAATGTATAACCAGGAAGTTTGATCAAAGAGTCTATGTGCTCAGCCACTTAATGTGTGAGAGAGACAACGCCTGCCTCAAGAGTCCAGGGTATTAACTCCTAGAGGTGGAGATCAGAAAAGGAGGAATTTAAACTGTACTTTAAGGATGGATATATGTTTGGATTTAAACTCACAGTAGGAGGGGGACAAATCTATTGACCTACTTAGGTGATAAAAGTTGGCAGTTAAACTGGATTCATTGATTTGGAATCTGACCATATATCCTTCCTTACCTCCATTGCTTATCTCCATTTCACTTCAGTTCTGAGTCTAAGTCAAGTCACACCAGTAGAATGAAAGTCTGAGTGGTGAGGAAGGGTATAGTTGCTGTGTGTGGGAATGTGTGGTGGCTAAGAGAACATGCACCTCACCCCTGTCATCCATCATCCTGATGGAAGAGACTGATTCCACAGGATGTGGGGTATGAAAACTCTGGACTCTACAACTTGCACTTCTACCTTACAGAAGTTCAGTTATAGATGACTTATTTAACTAACTATAATTCAGTATTTTCAAAACACAAAGGGAGGAAAAGTTCTCACAAATAGTTATGTTTATGGACCTTATCAATTCTGGAAGGGGGGAGAGGGACAGTGACCCTCCACTTAGGGTGTGTTTTCTATACTGAAAGTTAACCTTCCCTATTTCAACCTTTTCACTGAGAGTGCCACCATATTGCTAAGTAAGAATTATTGAATCTGACCCATCCTCAAGACATTTGGTATAAAAATAATCATAAACCACAAAGTTTCAAGCCATGAAGAACCAGAAAAATAATGTCTTTTACTGTATGAGTGAGAAAATGTCTCCCCCAAATCATAGCTCTGGTTGATGTCAGGGACATGAAAGTATAGTTCTTACTTTGTATACAGCTTCTATGACATTTAATCATGTGTGCTTTCTGTGTGACCCTGATGTCCTTTCAAGATGACACTTTTATTAATAACATATAGTTGTTCAGCTATCCTGTGAACTCCTAGGAAGAGTCTACCCTTGTATTTGCATATCTTGTAGCACCTAGCATTGTCTCTTTCACCCAGTGTTCTTGCCAGACTGATAGATTGTGGTGGGGATTCGTACATAAATGATGTTATTTGGGATGAAGATGTGGTAATCAGCAGATGCTTAATCTTGAGAGATTAAATGATTATTCTTACTTAACCTGGAGATTTCTGTGTGTAAAGAGGAATGATTTTGAACATCTACTTTACCACTGACATCGCAATTAAAGCTGAGGAATGAAGTTTTCTATTAAATGAACTAACTAACTAACTAACTAACTAACCAACCAACCAACTAAGCTGGCCTGAAACTCTTGGTAACAGAAGCTGCTGAATCTTCCATACCTCTTACAGAGATTAATTCCTAATTATGGCCCAATACCTGATTATAAACTCTTCTATTTAGTCAAAAGTTAAGACCACTATTTCTTCTTGAGGAAAAAGTCTAGGAAGTGATGCCACTACTGCATGAGAACTCCAGAAAGAGGCAGAAAGAATTTAGATGTTAATGCACATCAATTGTCCCATACCATAAAACTTATTTGCTTGCATCAGTTGGCTACTGCCTATATATTTTTATGGGGCATTTTCAGTTTATTTTGCTGCTCTAGGCTCACTATATAGTTCCAGTTTCATTGTAACAAGTCTTAAACCTAAAATAAGCACAATGTAAAATATAATTTTAACTTTACGTTAAATGGATCTTCAGAACTTTCAAGGGCTCTAGGGCGAAAAGAAGAAAATCTTCTGGGGAAAAGACTTAATATTCCAGATATAATGAGTTTGTTTTACATTATCTTGCTTACTTTTTTTCCCCCCTGGACTATTTTCACTTGGGTTCCTTTCATATCCCAGTTAGCAAAGGAATTGACCAGAACTAAGAACAGCCCTAGAGCAATAGCTAAAATTCCGCTGTGCTTGTCAGATACTGTCTGACCACTGATTACTGCCCAAGGGGAGTTTGTTTCCTTTATAAACTTTTTGGTGGGCTCCCATTGCCAGGGAAACAGCCTTTTTCTCTCTGATGAGGAACTTCAGGATTGTTTTGAGAAAAACACAATCCTTTTAAATTTATTATGATTATTATTTTCATTTTGAGTTTGTGTGTTATTTTAAAAGTTGATATGAAAGACAGGCCTTTCCATTGTAATAGTTGGTAACACAACATGATCCATCTGGAAACGTGCCTCAGGCAAAGGTTTACGTAAATATAGTATAACAGGAATGCACTATTCCCCTTACCTTCTACCTATGGAAAACATGCAAATTCATCAATTCTTCACTGTGGGTGAAATTTGGGATTAAACAGGTTGTATCACCCAAAATTGCATCAGGAAATAGAATTCACCCCAGGTGGTTCACATGAAGATAACGAAGGGATTTTTACCGAGGTATGACAGGTTTAGGCACTCAAAGACTAAGAGCACTGGGAATCCTTTATCTTCACTTAGGCCAAAGGACTTCAAGGAAACCATAGTGGAGCTCAGTGAGCACTGGGAACATGGAAGAAATGTCACCCTGGGGGAGCTGTACCTGTGCAGAAGTCACAGCCACTGCCAGAAATGCTAGATCTCAGCAAAGACGGGCAGAAAATAAATACCCGGACCTTTCTCTCTCTGCCCTCCCATCTCACGGGAATGCTTGCCATGGGCTGAAGCAAGCCCCCAAAGAAGCTCATTGATGGAGGCTCCACAGGTCAGCATTATGGGGCACAGAGCTGGGCAGTGAAGAAGAGAAGCACAGCCTCCCATTGACATGAGATGGACATGCTGGATAAGGAATATAAACAAGCAAACAAACAAACAAACAAAAAACATACCTTTGTTGTTTTAAGCCACTGGAATTTTGGGTTGTTTATTACTGCAACCTACCGCATTATGACTAATACAGAAATTTAAAAAGTACCCCTATCTAGTCTAATGGAAAACATGAAATCCAAATGGCTAAAAAGAATAACTACACATTATCAAACAATTCCGTCTAAAATAGTGACCAAAATATTCATAGAGCATCCTCAACAGGGGCATCCTTCAGAGGAGGTAAGTAAAAACATAAATATTACTGTGAACAAATATATTGCTGTGCTTTAGTGTATATGTGTAGAAAGAAGGGGTTGAGGGCCCATGAGGGAATCTATTTGCCTCTAGTAGAAGTTTTGAGATGGGGAACTGTTCTGGAAATATAAAAGTATAAGTAAAGCTAGCTCAGATTATCGAGTGAGCAGAGTTCATAAAATCCTAGCATCAAAGGATTGAGGAAGATCTTGAAAGGTCACTTGTTCACTCACCTCCTTTCAAGTAGGATCATACCAAAACCATGCCAGAAAAATGAGAAGCTATGCTATTTTTAAAGCCTTCTATAGAAAGTGATTTTTCTTGGTCAGAACTGTTTTCAGCTAGTATTTAAAATTCTTTTCTAAATTATATGCCTCACTCACATTCAGGACACTTAACATACCATACAACATCCTTTGTGCTACTTGTCCTGAAACTGAAAGTATCAATAATTTTTAAAAACTGCACCCATAACTGGTATTTCTTGCAGGCAATAGGAATTTTATAGTACATCTAATGGGGATATTTTCATTTCACTATTTTTCTCAAATGGGTGTCCTAGTTTGCCAGTGCTGCTCTATCACAGACTAGTTGGCTTAAACAAGTATGTATTGTCTCACAGTTTTGGAGGGTAGAAGTTCAAAATCAAGGTGATGGCAGGATCATGCTTTCTCTGAAATCTGTAGCATGCTGCCAGTGGCTTGCCAGCAAGCCATAACTTAATCTTTAGTTCCATCACATGGACGTCCCTCCTCTCCTGTGTCCAAATATCCTTTGTTAATTAGGGGTTAATGCATACTGGTTTAGGGCCAAACCTGATTTATTTTGGCCTCATCTTAACTAATAACATCCTCAAAAATAATATTTACGACTGGGTCCATGTTCACAGGACTGGGTTTAGGACTTGTCGATGTCTTTGTGGGGGACATGATTCAATCCATAACAATGAGTCAAATTAATGCAAACAAAAAGCCATACCTTTGTTGTTTTTAAACAACTAGTTTGTGGTACATTGTTACAGCAGCACTGGCCAGCTAGGATGCCCAGTAAGAAAAATGGTCAGCATGAATATAGCAGGGCACTTGGTTTTTAGTGGAAGGAGAGAAATCAGCCTAGCACCCAGGTATTTTGTTTGGTAACCTAATAATCTAGTCACTTAAGATGATTTAATGAGTGAGATGAGCATACTTAATGCACAGAAGTCAAGACATATTTTAAGATAATGCATAGTGAAGGGCCATAAATGCTTTAAATGAGGTGGCAAGAAACAATGTCGTCCATGCTGAAGTACTCAGGAAAATTGGGGGGTGGGGGGGTACATAAAGGGTATATAAGATTTCATTAGGAAACATTTGCTCTATCCAATTGCAGAAATTATGTGAGCAAAGAAGTTGAATTAAGAAAGTAGTGACAATCAATACAATCAACTAGCCACAGACACCTAGCCATGGAAAATCTTTTGTGAAGGAAAGAGATGGGTTTGGTTAATAAAGGTGATTCAGGGCTTATATGTTGAAGACTTTCAATGTCAAATTAAGTTCACACATCATCCTATAAGTGCTGGAGAGGTCCTGGAAATATTTGAGCCCCAAGGAGATATGATAATCAGACGGTTGGGAGGTTAACTTGGTGACAGTGAAGGTTGTGTTGTAGGAATGGAAGACAAAGATTGTTACAATGGTTCAGGCAAACTATGAGTGTTTGTTACATAATGAATAAATGAGGAGGAATAATATGGCTACACCACATGGAAATTACTTGCTTAGCACAAGGGTGTTCCATAGACAATATTCCACTGTGGGCTTTGGTTGTTTTTCATCAATGGTCTATAGAAAGGACATATTTTCCTTTTCTATGGATCCTGTAATATTGCCTGGACATGAAAACACCACTGTCACCCCCAAAGTGTAAAATCTGCTGCTTTGGCTACTTCCCACATAACTGGAGTTTCACTTAAAAGGAGAAAGAAAAGTATATTCTCAGCCTTAGCTATTGGGAAAATCTACTTATTCAGCAAAAGATAATGTAAGGTTGCCCTGTTAACTCAGCCTTGCAGAAAGCATTCCTGACAGTTGGAGTGAGCTTTGTTCCTTTTACCTCAGGTAGGTGGTAAAGGCATTTTGTAAAGGAGAATTCCAAATTAGGTTAAGCACCAAAATAGGCAAATGTCTTGGCTCACCCTGGTGTGGAGAGATTGGGCTGCTGAAGTATATCTAAGTTCACTTCTAAAAAGTTTTTTCCATACAGCTCTTTGGAAAATAAAAATGGAAAAATGGTTGGCTGTGATGCCTTCCCAACTTTCTTTAGAGTAACCTTCCCTAATGTTCTAGGACCTGGAAAGCCTAGTAAATAACTGCCTACCAAATTCCATTCAGCAATTGCTTTCTTTGGGCTATCTAAATGCCACTTCCATCTGAATGTATTGGCTGCTCCATCACAGGGGCAGGTGCACATTAAAAAGATATCCTAGGAGACAGAAAATGTTGTGAGATACACAGATATGGTACTACAGTGGTTGAAATACCAGATCCCAGAGAAGATAATGAGAGCATATTCAGAAGGGAGGCTCATGCTACCAAACTTCATATCAGTCCATTATATGTAATCCTATCCAAACTAATTATTAAGGCAAATTCACAGACCTATCCCCTCACAGGTTGCTGCCACCCTCAGGGAAACATACATACCATTGATCCTGTGGTGATATTGTGGCTAAGGAGATCTAACAGCAATTAGAGCCTGAGAGAGGATCCTATTCCCAGGGAACATTTATAAAGGTAGAGTGTTTTCCTTTTATTCAAATGTATTTCATGATCCCAAATCTACACAGTTCCTGTTGACTCAGTGTGACTATATTCTCTCTCTTGGACTCTTCCTCCATCTCTTAAAATCTTCCCAGGTCACTCTAGCTTTGATCTGGCCTCACTAATTTCTAAATGTGTATAGCCATTACAGCTTATTCAGCAAATTTAGTATATTTATGTGTATATCTATTTAGGTGGCCTTTGTATTGTATTTGTTGTTTACTAAATTAATGGCCTGAAGCAATTTTAAATTCCAGAAGAACTTTTACTAGATTGATTTTTAAATATAGGCCCAGGAGGGGGTGAACATGAAGTAGGTTTTCAGTCTACTGAAGGTTTAACCCATCTTGGATTTATTTTCCCCAAACAAATAAATTTTGTTTTGTTTTTAATTTCATCAAAAATATTTTAAGCATTGGAGAAAATAGAGAGTCAGTGGAGATAAGGAATCCTTCAGTACAGCTATTTGACAAAGATGAATCTTCAAATATGAGTGTAGCAGGTTTGAGTTTCTGCACACGTTTACAAGTTTGAAAGGCATCAAAAGTTTTCCCTGCATGCTTCAAATATTCTTTTAGATGATGACATCACCTTTATCTAGATATCAGTAGAGAGTTCAAGGGGGGATGTCTTTCACGAGGTTTGCAATAATTAATAAATGTCTATGCTACTCTTATTTCCATATTGGCTTCTTCAGTGATGCCGACCCTTAGGAAACAGAGAAACGTTTCATTTCTTCTGGGATCAGGAAGTATATTTCTACTTCTCTTTCATATTGGATCAAATGAAGACACAAACTATTCTGTGAAGGAGAAGGATATGACTCCTTCATTTCTTGATAAGTCAAAGCATGAATAAACATCAAATTAGAGTGGTTCCCCCATTTTGGCTCCTTTATAACATGACTAGTCAATAGTTCAGGCACCTGACATCCCATTTACTTTACCCCCCAAAAGTCATACCTTAAGGAATGAAAACAAAACAAAACAAAACAAAACAAACAAACAACAATAACAACAAAAAACCCACAAACCACAGACTGGGAGAAAATATCTGTAAAATATATCTAATAAAGACCTTGTATCTAAAATATACAAAGTACTTTTAATATGAAACAATAAGAAAGAAAGCAAGCCAATTAAAAAGTGAGCAAAATATCTAAATAGATATCCCATCAATAAGATATACAGATGAAAAATAAGCATATGAAATGATGTTCAACATCATATATCATTAAGGAATTGCAAATTAAAACAACAATGAGCTACTATCACACACCAATTAAAATGGCTAAAATCTAAAACACTGACAACATCAAATACTGGTGAGGATGTGGGGCAATAGGAACTCTCATTCACTACAGGTGGGAATACAAAATGGTGCAGTCACTTTAGAAGGCAGTTTTGCTATTTCTTACAAACCTAAGTATCATCTTTCCATACAATGCAGCAATAACACTTCCAGGCATTTATCCAAATAATTTGAAAACTTATTTCCATGCAAAAACCTGCACCAAATGCTTATAGCATCTTTACTCATAATTGCCCCCAAATTGTAAGCAACTGAGATGTCCTTCAGTAGCAGAATGGAGAAACAAGCTGTGGAATACTATTCAGTGATATAAAGACATGAAAAGACATGGAGAGACCTTAAATGTATATTGCTAAGTGAAAGAAGCCAGTGTGAAAAGGCTACTACTGTATGATTCCAAAACTATGAAATTTTGGACATCTAAAGAGACAGTGAAAAGATAAGCAGCTGTCAGGGCTTTATGGAGGATTGGGACTGGGGAAGGGATGGATAGATGAACCACAGGGGATATTCATGGCAGTGAAACTATTCTGTAGGAAACTGTAGTGATGGTTCATGACATCATGCATTTGTCAAAACCCATAGAACTATTGAAATACAAGCATGAACCCTAATGTAAACTATGATCTTTAGTTAATATTAATGTATAAATATTGCTTCATCAATTGTAAAATTGTACCAAACTAGTGTAAGATGTTAATAATAAGGGGAAGAGGGTGTTTATGCGGACTCTGTACTTTTTGTGAATTTTTCTATAAATTAAAAACTGTTGTGAAAAATAAATTATATTAGAGGACAACCAGCAAGATGACAGCAGAGTAATGAGCTCCTAGAGTCAGCCTGTGCTACAGGGCAGTTAGAAATCACCCAGAGCTATCTAAAGCGTCTGTATGGGGGCTCCAGGAGACCAGAAGAGCATCCTGCAACATCCTTGAAAGAATGGAAGGAGGAGACTGCCCATCTGCAGAGAAGATTCGTAAGTAGAGCACTCCAAGCCCTGGAGGCCTGTGCCCATCCTCTACTGGTGGTACAAGCCACCTTGGGAGCTATCTGCAACTGGAATTGGAGGCTCTACTTCCAAAAAACAGGGGAGGAAGAGATGGTTGGACACCAACTTCAGCTACTGATTAGTAAATTTGGTGAACTAAAGTATAATCCTAAGAACAGCTAAAGTTTGAACCCGTCCAAGTCAGAAAGAAGCCAGTGGCTGCCATTTTAACTTCGCCCCTGGCATGAGGGGAAGCTGGGCTGTTTGAAAATTGCAGTACTGGCAGGGACCAGCTTCTTTCCATCCAGATTGCAGTTCTAGCATAAGCCCCAGCCCCACCTCCAGCAGGGAGGAAGCTGAGGGGACCTGTGCCAGCCTCTCTGGGAAAATACAGGCTATGCCGCAGCGGCCAGTGTTCATCCTACTTTGGCAGTGCAAGCCACCTCAGAAGCTATTTTGTGGCTGCCGTTGAAAGCTCCATTTCCCAAAAACGGGAGGAAAAGACAGTTGGCCACCAACTTCAGCTACTGATTAGTAAATTCGGCTGGCTAAAGTATAACCCTAAGAACAGCTGAAGTTTGAACCTGTTCAAGTCAGAAAAGGGCCGGTAACTGCCATTTTGACACTGTCCCCAGCATGAGGGGAAGCCAGGCTGACTGAAAATCACAGTGATGGTAGAGACTGGTTTCTTTCACCCAGGTCAGCCTGCAGTCCTAGCCTCTAGCAGGGAAGAAACTGATGAGCCCTGCACCAGCCTATCCAGGTAACTGTAGGTACATTCGGCTGGCACAGACTGAATAGTTGGAAGCCTACTGGGGCAACTATGGTCATTTTGAACCCACTCAGCATAGATTGCTGCCCACACCTGCAGCTCTATCCCAACCCCAGGCAAGGGAGAAAAGGGCATGAAGTTTCATCAGTCTCTCTGAGCAACTACAGTCTAGGCTTGCCTGACTTGGATCATTACACATGGCTGTGGCTCTGTCCCTACCGCTGGCAAAGGAGAAAGGTGGGAGAAGCTTCATCAGTCCCTCAGGCAACATGAGCAGCTTCAGCCTCCACAGCTTACGCACCAACTTCATCCTCGGCTCCTACTACACTACCAGCAAGGGAGAAAGGGCAAAAGAGCCCTAAACTAAAGAGAGAAACTGCACCCAGAATAAATATTCTAGCAAGCCAGATGCCAAGACACCAACAAAGAATTACAATCCACACCAAGAAACAGGAAGATATGGCCCAGTTAAAGGAACAAGATAAGCCTCCAGATGAGGAGCTGAGACAACTAATCATAGATGTTCAAACAAATCTCTTTAATAAATTCAAATCTAAAGAGATTAAGGATATCAAGAAGACACTGGATGAGCACAAAGAAGAATTTGAAAGCATACATAGAAAAATACCAGATCTTATGGGAAAGAAAGGCACAATAAATGAAATTAAAAATACACTGGAATCATATAATAGCAGATTTGAGGAGGCAGTAGAAAGGATTGGTGAGATTGAAGAAATGGACTCTGGAAGCAAACATACAAAAAAGAGCAGATGAAGAAAAGACTGGAAAAAATTAAACAAGGTCTCAGGGAACTAAATGACAGCAAGAGATGTGCAAACATACATGTCATTGGTGTCCCAGAGGGAAAAGAGAAGGGAAAAAGAGCAGAAGGAATATTTGAAGAAATAATGGTAGAAAATTTCCCAACCCTGTTGAAGTACATAGATATCCATGTCCAAGAAGCACAACATACTCCCATCCAAATAAATCTGAATAGACCAACTCTGAGACTCATACTAATCAGAATGTCAAATGCCAAAGACAAAGAGAAAAGCAATGCATAACATATAAGGGTACACAATAAGATGAAGTGCTGATTTCTCATCGGAAGCCATGGAGGCAAGAAGACAGTTGTATGATATATTTAAGATACTGCAAGAGAAAAACTTCCAGCCAAGAATCTTACATCCAGCAAGATTGTTTTGCAAAAATGAGGGTGAGTTTAGAATATTCACAGATAAACAGAAACTTAGAAAATTTGTAATCAAGATACTGGCTTTGCAGTAAATACTAAAGGGTGTGCAACAGCCTTAAAAGAAAAGACAGGAGACAGAGGCTTGGAAGAGAGTCTAGAAATCAAGATTATATCAATAAAAGTAACGAAGAGTGTCAAAATAGTGGTGAAAATAAAATATGACAGATAAAATCCAAATATTTGGAATAAATTTAATCAATGATGTAAAACACTTGTATTTAGAAAACTACAACTCATTTTTAAAAGAAATAAAAAAGATTTAAATAATTGGAAGAACATTCCACGCTCACAGATTGGAAGACTAAATATCATTAAGATGTCAATTCTACTCAAATTGATATACAGATTCAATGCAATCCTGAAAAAATTCCACCAGTATTTTTTAAATAAATGGAAAATATGATTATCAAATTTATTTGGAAGGGTAAGGAGTTCTGAATAGCCAGAAAGATCTTAAAAAGGAAAAGCAAAGTTGGAAGACTGTCACTTCCAGACTTTAAATCATATTACCTAGCTACAGTGGTAAAAACAGCATGGTAATGGCATAAAGATAGACACATAGATCAGTGGAACTGAATTGATGGTTCAGAAACAGACCCTTACACCTATGGTCAAGTGATTTTTGACTAACCTGTCAAACCACCCCCAGCTCTGGGAGAACAGTCCATTCAACTGATGGACTGAGAGAACTGGATATCCATAGCCAAAAGAAGGAAAGAGGACCCCTATCTCATATCTTATACAAAAATTAACTCAAAATGGATTAAAAAAACCTAAATATGAAAGCAAGAACCATAAAGCTTCTAGAAGAAAATGAAGGAAAATGTCTTCCAAGACTTGGTGGTAGGTGGTGGATTCTTAAAGGAGATAAGAGGAGGACTGAGATGGACTACTGATGTTTAATGTATGTAGAAGTTTTAATTAACTTTACTGTAAAAGTGTAGAAATGTACAGATTTGATGGTAACACATTACAGTGAGTAAGAGCTGGTTTATAAATGGGAATGTGGTTTATAAATGGGAATTACATCTAAGGATGTAAATACCAATTGACAGAAAGCTAGAGAATAATCTAGGGACTGAATAGCACAGTAAACCCAGAGGTGGATGAGAATTGTGGTTGATGGTACAGATGCAAGAATGTTCTTTGGGAGCTAGTGCAGATGTACATCACTATTGCAGAGTGGTGGGAATGTGGAGAAGCATGGATAAAATACAACTGGAGTGACCTATGGACTGTGGTTAACAGTAATAACGTAATATTCATGCATCTATGACAAAGACGTACTGTGTTGATAATGGGGGAGTGTGGAAAAAGTGTGCCAAATGTATGCTATGGACCTGGTAATAATCTGATGGTATTATTTCATAATCTGTAACAAATGTTCCACCACAGTGTGGTGTCTTGATAGAAGGGTGTTGTTTGGATTCTGCACATGTGCATGATTGTTTTGTAAGTTTACAACTTCTGTCATAAAAATATATTAAAAAAAAATAGGGTGGGTTGGAAGAAAAATACATCAAATGTAGGATAAAGATTTTGACAATATTCTTTCATAATTTGTAACAAATGTCTCACAACAATGCAAGGTGTTGGTGGTGGGTCGATGTATGGGACCCCTGTAAGATGTTATGCATGTTTGCTTTGTAAGTTCACAAATTTTACTATACACTTACTGTTTTTGTATATTCATGTAAAAATGATAAAAAAAATAACAATAACAATAATGGTAATAATAGTGTGGACTGGGGGAAAATATTTTGGCTAGTAGTAATATTTGGAGGATGCTTTTTAATCATTAGTTAAAAATGTTTCACAACAATGCAAGGTATTGGTGGTAGGGTGAGGTATGAGAGCCTTGTATGATGTTATGTATGTTTGTTTTATAAGTTCACTACTCTTACTATACACTTATTGTTTGTTTATGTTTGTGTATGAGTGATATACTTCAATAAATTTTTAAAAAGGAAAATAAAAAATAGTAATAAAATGTTAAAAAATAAATTATATTAAAAATTGAAGAAAAAAATTAAATTATGTAAGCTTACAGTTAAATAAATTATATTTAAAAACCAAGGTAATAAATATTCTAAACTCAAAAAAGCAAAAAAAGTCATATCCATATTTTAGATATTCTTATCAATCATTTTATTATTGTCTTTATTTTCTAAGCAGAGGTATTGTTTCCACAAACATAGAATCATGTTAATAGCAAAACGCTAAGCCCCGTTTGGGTGTTACTGCTTAATGGGTTTAGAGTTTCTGTTTGGGTTGTTGAAAACATTTTGAAAATGAATAGTGAGCATGGTAACACAATATTGTAAATGTAATTAATGCCAATAAATTATACACTTTCAATGATTCAAATGGTAAATTTTATGTTTTATATATATATATGTTGCATAATAAAAACTAAAAATAAATAAAAATTAAAATAAATATATAAATAAATCTTAAACTACTCCTTTTTCCAAATTTTGTATCCCAATCAAATGGCAAAAATTATAACCCCATTTTGAATTTTATTTGAATTACCATCATTACTAAAAAGCATTATTATCTTTTCATGTATTTAATGAACATATCTATTTCCTTACATGTGCTTTTTTTGTTTATTGGTATGCTGAATTGTTTTAAGCCTGACCTCTAGCTTAGAACGTTTAATCTAGGTTGCAAAAGCTTGGGAACTCTTTTTTTTTATTTCTTTGGATTCTCCCAAATAGCATCCCCCCAATTTTTTGCCAGTAACAGTTTCCTCCATAAGATGTTTGGGTTCTGTGACTTCCCATGTCTCCTCAGTAAGAAAGGTATAGGAAGAGTTAGCATCTACATGGTGCTGTGCTGGGCACAAAGCAATGATAAATACACACTTCCTAATTCCTGGGTTTCAGGAACTTGAAGTCTTGAACAGACATTAACATTGATTTAAACCCTCACCATTTCTCCTACCATGTCGCAATTTATTTCTTCAATTTCAAAATAGAATTTTGTTCTATTCTGGCTAAAGTGGAGCTGTGCTGTAATTTTCATTTGTAACTCTCAAAAAATTAAAACAATATTAACAGAAAATGTGAAAAAAATTGAAAATTATTTTAATTAATAAGAAGAGGTGGAGAGTATAAATCTTATATATTCAAAGTCATTTCAATGGACAAACATCTCAACCTCCCATTTGATTTTGTGCTATTTAGATACTGCCTCTGTCCACTTTTCATATTACAGTGACTGAAGATGTATTTCAAGTTAATGATTCCTGAATTATACTTCTATTTGAGGCTTTCCAGAGCCTTACTTCAAAGTATTCAGAGGAGCTTTGTGGGTTACCCAACTTCAAAGTATACTTGAAATTATTTAATATCATTAAACAGAGCAATCTAAAAGACAAAGACATAGGCCAAAGTCAGTGCAATTTAAAGACAACATACATCATTGTCTTTGCTATTACTTTTCCTCTCAATTTACTAAAGCTTGTCACCTTTCACCTATTTAAACATATGCACAAAGATCTTGCTAAGGAATGCATTGTGTGTCGGGGTGGGCTACTTTGTACTCACATCTTTGTCTTATCATGTCCTTAGGTCTCCTTGCTCCATCTTAAATGTTCTTTGATATATCTATGTCCAGTGTATTGACTAAGCAAATGGATTCCTCTTTAAACAATACAATAGCTTGTTTCCAAAAGTCATACTATGAGGCGCAGCTGTCACAACATCTGATAAATATCCATAGCCAAGGATATGACCTAGCAAATTTGAATGCACTCTCTCATTTTTCTCATATTTGAACATTTATCTCTCCTTCATTCAGTAGCATTTGTCAAGCTGCCTCTATCCATGGCAACCCTTCTTATTTTAATGCTCTCACTCTTATCCACAAACTAAATTTACATTTTTTGCTGATAGAAATTTTATTTTTGTTGATAAATATTACTTCAAGAAACAAATCCAATAAACTCCCAAAGACTACACTTTCGGAAAGAAAAGCACTCCCTTCCTTTACAAACTAAGAAAGGTGTGAACAAAAGAAAAGAAAACTATTAAGAGAAGGCTTTCTAGTCAATATGTGAAGTTACTCTGTCTTATCTATCAAAGAGTGCTGGGGGAGGATTGGGGATATCAATGACCTCTCTGAGTTGAGTCTGACCCTGTAAAGTGGTTTGAGGTATTGTGAATTTATTTCACATGGAATATAAAATTGTAATATAAAATTGTAGATACAGTTTGACATTCAGAATACTGTGTGTGTGTGTGTGTGTGTGTGTGTATTTAATTGCCTCTCATTTTAGATGTGTTCTTTACAATTAAATTATAATTATAGAAATCTACAGGAGCAAAGGACCTTAAAGATCATTTGCTCACAGACTTCATTTGATAAGTAGGGTTATCATATAATTTATTCTCCAAACATGGACACTTTGGGGAATGAAAGAGGTACTACTAATAATTAGGTAGTGAAAACAGGCATAATAAAGAGGGAGTAAAGCAGGGAACAAGGGACAAATGATCACGCTAGTCCTAAGGCATAGGGGAGTTAAGTGGCTTGGTTACCTGTCTGTCTTTTAAGAACTACACAATGCCAGAAACCAGATTTTTCTAATATCATTAAGAATGCTTTGTAAAAGATGGGTTAGCTAACAAACTGTCTTTCAATCTGAAAATATCCATTTGATCATTTTGCTGAAGGTCTGAAAGTGAGTCACATCAAACCACAAACTTAAGATAAATGGTAACCTCTCATTGATGTTGAGATGGTAAAGGATTCTGACAGCATGACTTACCCTTAGGCAAACCAAATAAGCTGACATGATCCATTCTGATTTGACCAACTTCAATGAGAAGTGCGATGACTTTCTGCACATATGCACTCCTCTTTCCAACTCCCCTGGTATGAAATGGGTGTTTCCTGTGTCTGATCCACGGAGGAATGAACGAGGTGGTTTTTCATGCATCATCATTCCAGTTACCCTATTTAGCACTACGGTATATGCAAGGCATTATTGCTATTTTACTTGTTTTATCTTTAGTTTACCATATGGTGAACTCTACTGGGTCCAAGGAATATGCTATGGGAGTCCATATGCATCACTGTTATATAGTGTGTACGAAGATTTGAAAATTTTCCTACCAGGTAAGTCAGGTGAGTTTGTTTCTGCATCTTACAAGCTGCCCACTTTCCTATGGGTCCTAAGGTTATAGAGGAAGCCCTCTCAGGACTTCCTCTGCAAGTTTTCTCATGGTGAGCAAAAGATTCACTAAGACTGCTGCTTCAAAAATATTTGCCATTTATTCTTATCCTTCACTCACAAAAATATAAGCAAAAATGAAATTCCTGATATAATTCAGTAGTCCTATTTCACAACAGTGAAGACATATGCCAATTTGATCAGATACATTTTACAACAAGGAAATTTGGGGGCAAGAATCCAGGTCCTGTAGTCTTCTCCTTGCTTAAAAGAAGATTAAAATCAGTGAGAAGGAATAATTCAAGGACATAAAAGACTGTACTGCAAAAAGGAGGCAGCTTGTAGCATAATAAAATCCAAAGATTGTGTTTTAGCGGTTTAAAGTAGCAGGAAGGAGACAGAAAGTTTTATAGAGAAAATTGTGTTAAAGGTGGGATTTGAAGAGACAGGTAAAGTTCTGACTTAGACAAATAGGCTAGAAATTTTCCAGACAGAAAAAAAAAATAGCATAAATTGCATCATGGACACTGGAAAATACACAAAGGATTAAGATTAGGAAATAGGAGGAGTCTACCTTAGCTGGAATTTGGGTACAATAAGGAAATGGGGCAAGAGTAACAGTAATTTGGATGATTTCTTAATCCTTTCTCAGGAGAAATTTTTAAAAGATGCATTCTAGTACAATGATAATTTTTAATAAATGGCAACTTCTTTGATATGAGGCTCTGCTCTTTTTAATGCTCTTTCCAGTACATTATTTAATTTAATCTTCATAACACATCTGTGATACAGTTAAGGCCAATACCCCCATTTTATAGGTTGGATAACTGAGGTAAACACAGATTAAACGCTAACCTGGTAGGGCAGGCTGATGCCACTTCCTCCCTTCTCTCTCCCACTAGAAGCAAAGTGCTTGATCAAAGAGCAACACCTTTCCATAGACAGGAGGCTTGTTTTCCTGTTGAGATTTTAACTTTTGAAAGGGGACAATGTTTTTGTCAGGAAACCTTGGTGGATTCAGCCGCTGCTTCAACCATGCTAATTACTGCTGCTAACTGTGAACAGAACCTTGCCAACTCCAAACTGCTGCTGCCTAGCAATCTCATCAGTCCACCTGTGGGGCACCTAGCACTTTAGTCCCAACTCTGAGGCCCAATCAACTGGCTATCTGCTCTGGCTTCAGGCCTTGGCTTGTCCCAGCACTGATACTGCTGCCTGTGGTCCTCATTGCCATCGTCAGGCCCAGCATTCATCCCCCTAATGCAACTGACCATTTTCTGAGCTGGCAGAGACCACTGTGCAGATGGGGTCAGCGTGAATGGCCAAGTGGCAACTCAAAGCAAATGCAGATGGGAACACAAGGTGTAGACAAAAGCTCCGGATCCAAATATGTTGGGGGTTTAGCGAGATTAGGCCTTAGGCCTGCTAATTAGTGATCTTGGACCATCCTCCTTGGCTAAATAATAAGTAAAAAATTATCTAAGTTGGTTTTACTGGTACATACAATTCAGGGACTATGCCAAAATGCAAAGAATCCAGCTGGTTTTAATCCCAGAGGGTCATATGCAGGTATATGAAATAGTAAAACGATACATTATTTGCTTATAATCAGCATATGATTTACATTCTTCTACTTAGACTCTGCAGTTTCTTCTCAGTCTCATTTCAAGCGAAAATTTCCTTAAATTTCTTCTTTTGGCATGATCTTGATTATCTCTCCCAAAGCTTTGCCTTTCCACCAACTCTTAGAAATCCTACATAGCAAACTTCCTACATCAGTGAGCACCAGGAAGACTGGGGACCCTGCTAATTACCACTCCCCATATTCAGAGAGCATCCACAGAAGGCCCTGACAGTCTCTTGGAGCAGGAAAAGCGCTGCTTTTGCCATAGGAATCCCAAGGTTTGAGTTCCAACTCCTAATTTTTCAAGCAAGTGAGTGAATCTCTCTGCATTTCCATTGTCCATAGTTACTTTCAGGAGGAGGGAGATAAATATTGCCCTCTGGTCCTCACATGCTGACTGTTAGGATCAAATAAAAAAGGACATGCAAATACAGGAGGTAAATACCGGTCCTGTCTTTATTTAAATTTTTGATATTTCGTTTATATAGAATTTTAAATTGATTTTGGCTTTTTAAAATGTTGCATTCAACTAGATATTAACTGCTGAGTTTTTCTGTGTCCCCTTAAATGTTGCACCTGAGGCAAATGCCTCACTTCCCTTACTCTAGTCCTGGGCCCAGGAAAGTACTATAAGGTGGAACAGGAGTAAAATGATTCAGCCAACCAGATATTGCCATAGAAGGATAGTTGCAGAGTTACTGAATTCACCCGATATCTTGTCAGCTTAGAAGAAACACTGGCACCCCATCATATCGGGAGAGGGAAATGACTTGTTTTCCCAATGACATTGTTAACCCCAAATGCCTCTCAGGAAGGAAATGCTAATTTTCCTGTTTATGAGGATGAAGTACAAACTCAGCTTACCTCCCAAAATCCACCACAGTATATACCTTCAGCTCCTACTTAATATTAATTTCTAAATTTTAATTTGATGTATTCATTCAACTGCTTGTAACTACTGTTCAAACATCCTACCCTCATTTTAGATTCTAAGTGCTTGACTTTCTTCTTCTCCTTCCTCGAATTCGTTTTTCCTGTTGAGCAGAGAAGAACCCTAATCAGCCTATAAATTTTACCTGAATCTTTCTGCTAGTCCTTCCTAGCTTATATCACCCTAAAATTTCCCCTCCCTTCATACATACGATGAGTGGTGCTCATATTATGGGAGTTAAATACATCAATTTGATATCCCTGCTTAACTATTTTATGTATATGTGCCATTCTGTTTTTTCTACCCTAACCAGCTGGTAAAATCCCAGAGGGCAGAGAACATGTCTTAGATTTTAATCCCCACCCCCTTGTGAATTTTTGCAAGGCTATACACAATCCAAAAATATTCAATGAAACATACAAGTGCACATAAACACATGCACTCATATATACATTCAAACTCTATTAGAGTCTTTAATACATTGTATATTTCAAACCTTATAATTCATACCATATAATTTCTATCTTTATAGTACTTAATATAATATATAGTTACATCTTGTTCTAAAAGATTTCTACTAGTTTCTTATGAATTAGTTGAATTCTCTAATTGGATTATTAGCTCCTCTGTGGCAGGAAATATGATTTCATCTTCTCTTCTGTCATCTTTAGGGACTTCCAAAGACCAGTAGAATTTCTAGCAGTGTACAGCTCAAACTCCTGGTTGAATAAACAGATAGGTCTGGCTGGGATAGAAATAAACCATTATTAGCTTTTCCAGGCATTATGTCCAAGTTGTTTCATATTTAAGGACTTCGCTCTTTATCTTGATTTAATGTTTAGGATTTTTGCCTTCCTCAAGAATTTTCCTGAACCTAGAGATAGCTGCAAAATTAATTTTATAGGTTAAAACAATTTACTGGCATAGAGAAAGGAAACAGACAGGAAACTTACATTCTTCATTAATGTTTTTATTCTTTTAAAATATTTTATTTGCAGACCATATAAACTTGCAGGAACTCTTTTGAAACTCTAATAAAACCCATCCCACAAACTGTGCCCATTTTTGTCAAGAGTTTTCCCAGGAAGAAAAGCATGGCGGTAGTGATGGTAAGATTCAACTGTAATTAAGCTTCACAAAAAACATATTACTTTTTAAACTAGGACAGTATTTCAAAAGCAGAACAGTGTTTGGGGTACAGGTGTGGAGGTCAATTTATTAAGCCTATCACAGTTGTCAGTCATTATTTGTATCATGTTTATCTCTGACTTTCTTACTGACAGTTTCTCTGACTCCATGACTTGCTGTGAAATCACTCTTCCAGAAAGGAAATATCATTTCCTAAATTTAGTTGTGCGACCTCACTTTAATCACAAATATGAATGGAAAAGAACTCTAGAAGAGAAATTGTTACATTGAAATTTTACCTTTAGAGTTTCACCGAATCATTTTAAACTACGCAACTTGTATCTGGAACACCATTTTTCACCCATTGGAATTCACCTTTCATATTTGTGTTCTCCCTTTCTTTTCTATTTTTACCCAAAGTATTAACTGATAAAGAGTAGTATGCTGGAGCCAACATTTACAGGTCTATGAGCAACAACTTTTAAATTTTCAAGAATTTTTTAAGCCAATTGTAAAGCAAAGTTATTACTAAAAAATAAATTACATATACCGAATTATATTAAACAAAAAAAACAAATACTCAAAACTCATATCTTCCTAATTATTTACACTACTAGTAATTATTTACTAGTTAGCAATTATTTACTAATTACTTCCTAATTATCCTATGTTACTATTATATATGCTTTTGAGTATAGTTATGTTTAATAATCTGTATAGTGGAAACACAACATAATAGTTGCTACTATGCAACATTACATAACTCCACCTTCAGTTCTATCATGTTGGTAGTTTGAAATCCATAGAAACCAGCAAATACTACAAATTAGGGCTTGATTTATTGCTTTGCTTATTACCTTGACTTAAGAAATTGATGGAAAAAGTGTTATTAATGCAGATTAAACTTAAAAGTGTGTTGTGTCAGTCACCTTTATCTTTTTTTTAGACAATACCGGGGATTGAACCAGGGACCTCGTACATGCAAAGCAGGCATTCAACCACTGAGCTACACCCGCTCTGCAAACTTTATGTTTTTAAGAGCATGAAAATTGAGGAAATGTTCTTCCAGTATTTGGAAACTATTACTCATTTCATCAAAGAATGTCATTTTTGAATGAGTGAAGTTTCAGTATGCCTTCATTGTTTTACTTCTTCTTACCTGTAAACGTGCACAAAATATCAGCCAACATTCAGGTCCACACTATGCGCATTGGTCAATTGTAATCATAGATTGGCCTCAACTAAAATCAACAAAACGTTCTATGAGTATAAATTGATAATATGTAACATGCAATATTGAGTATTGTATATTTTTTATTATTTGTAAATTGTGTGCTGCCCATTATTTGTACTTTTTCAAATTTATAATATGAATATGTACATATATACACATAAAGTTTTTGTTTTGTTTTATTTTTAGAAGAACTGATTTTTAAACTTTTCCTAGCACACTATTGCTGATAACTAAAGTATTATTAGATAACTAAAGCTTTTATCTAATGAATAAATAATATGTGAGTACTCCTAGAGGTATTTAGATTTGAAATAGTGAATTTCTAATTATTTAAATCCTTCTATATCCATAAGATTTATTGGTGCAGGGAGAGTAAAGAATGGACTATTACTGGATGGTAAGATTGGAGTCCTTTTCAGTTCCCATTAAATCACCTCTTTTCAAAACTTACTATCTGTATGTTACTTACCTAGTAACAGAAGATCAGTGAACAGATTTATAATTTGCTAGAATTTCTTATTATGCAATAGACATGAGTTTTTGTGATGGTTAAGTTCATGTGCCAACATGACCAGGTTATGGTGTCCAGTTGTTTGGTCAAGCAAGCACTGGCCTGATTATTACTATGAGGATATTTCATGGACTTAAATCATCAATAAGTTGCTTGCATCTATGGCTGAATCAACTGATATCTAGAATCAACTGAGGAGACTGCCTTCAACAAGCAGAGAAGTCTCATTCAATCAGTTGAAGGCTTTAAAAGAAGTGATGATTTCAGCAGTCAGTAGAGAGAATTTCCATGTCTACATCAGTCAGCTAGCTTCTCCTGGGAATTCACTGGAAACCTGCATCAGACTTCATTTCTTGTGGCCTGCCCTATGGAATTTGGACTTGTCCATCCCCACAGTAGCTTGAGGAAATTCTAACTAAAATCTCATAATATTTACATATCTCTCCTGTAGGTTCTGTTTCCCAAAAACACCCTGGGACTACAGTTTTTGTCCCAGCTGACATTATAGTTAAATGTTAACCAATAACAACCCATTTTATGTCTCTGAATATACAAAATAAGGGGATTACACAATTTTATTAGACTCCAAAATGGCTGCATATCAAAATCACCTGCAGGGAAGCAGATGTGGTTCAAGTGATTGGGCTCCCGTCTACCATATAGGAGGCCCAGGGTTCGATTCCCAGAGGCTCCTGGTGAAGGTGAGCTGGCCAAGCAGAGA
The DNA here is from genome assembly GCA_029593785.1 of Cabassous unicinctus. Lineage (NCBI taxonomy): Eukaryota > Metazoa > Chordata > Mammalia > Cingulata > Chlamyphoridae > Cabassous > Cabassous unicinctus. The sequence goes on from JAQZBX010003034.1 coordinate 52,149, forward strand.
GCTGGCCTATGAAGAGTGCTGACCTGCACGGAGTGCTGGCCCAAGCAGAGTGCTGGCACAGCAAGATGACGCAACAAAAAGAAACAGAGGAGAGACAATAAGAGATGCAGCAGACTAGGGAGCTGAGGTGGCACAGGAAATTGAGCACCTTTTTCCCACTCCAGAAGAACACACAGAGAATGGACAGAGAGCAGAGAGTGAGTGCAAAAACAACGAGGGTGGGGGTAGGGTGGGGAATAAATAAATAAATAAATAAATCTTTGAAAAAAAAATCACCTGCAAACATATTAAAGCTACCAGGTTCTTTTCCTCTAACCAGAGCTACTGAAATAATCTCTAGGGGTGGGTCAAATAACTTTTTGAAAATGATCCTCACGTGCTTTTTCTGCCAGATATGGAACCTCTCTAACTCCAAAAGCCTTTCAGATCAAAAAGTTATATGGTGAACTGGCAGTAAAGATATGGGTGCCAGACATTTATATGTATGGATTTTCAATAATTTATCCACTTTTCCAACTCATATCTCTTTCTCATCATATATATTTGAGGTAATAAAGTCCTATAATTTGGATGGCAAGGCTTCTAAGTGGTTTCTATATCCCAGTATCTCCCCCCACTACAGAGTACATCATCATTATTGTTTGTAAATAATTATTCATCCAGCTTTCAAGAAACTAAGAGAATACTTGCTAATATTTACAAAATATTATGCATAATATTATGAGAAATTGTGGCAATCTTTATTAAAACCAAGATTTGTCATGGCTAAAGCACTAATCTGATCAATAGCTTGATAAAAGTATGAGTAAAAGAAAGTAAGTTGGGTTGAAGTTTTAGTGAACCCTACTTGACTCTTAATGATTTCTGCCATTTTCAGAATGTTCAGTACTCTAATCATTCTAACCATTTCATAACATATTTTTTAAAGTGGTTCTGAAAATATTTCTACCTGTTTGTTTTGGTCTTATGATAGAATTCTTCACTTTATTTTATAAGTTTATGCATAATCCTAGCAATGATTTATAATTTACTTTAAAATTCTCACATATATCTTACCCAAATTTTCACATATATTTAGTTTGATTTCTATAAGTCTGTAGATAAAATGTTGTGTCTTAAATATTTGATGAAAGGTAATTAACTGAAGCTTAGTTATTACAGAGAATTGGTTATAAACTCAAGGACAGATAGGTATCCTGGTCCCATATCACAAGCATTTTCATAATTACAAGTTATTCTTTGGAAAAAAAGCAATAATGTTTGTAATATAGGTGAAATAATAGTTAATCTACTGAGCTGTTAACTGTTCCCTTAGAGATATGAATCCTATCTGCTTAAATGTTCTTTCTGTAAAAACTTCTGTGCTTTTCATTTGAATTAAGGGAAATATTTTTACCTGACATGGAATTCTCAGTGATTTACATTTTTTTTCTAAGATAGTTGTCCAAAAAAGGAGGAAGACAGGTGCTATTGCATTTTGCTATCTCATTGGCTAAAACGCCTGTCGCTTCTAACAAATTGACTGAAATTTCTACCATCTACTGCTGTGAACTTCATCTAAATGTAAATTGTAATAAATACATTTCTTGTGTGGAGGGGGGCTTTAAACACCATAAACCTTCACTCATTTTGCAGTAGTTTAATGACTGCTCTGCCATCCAAATTTCCCAGCCTCCAGAGAGATTTCTAAGGACATCAAGGCCAAGTGCCCTGGAGGTAACTGCATGAAATCCAGGCTTCCACCCTTTAGGAAATATAAGACTCGGTGGAGACATGCAAATGTCTGCCATTGTGAGGAGATTGTATCTGGTCTTGGAGTATTAAGACAAGTTATAACGGTTGGATAATCAAATAAACAGAAAAAAAAAAAAAAGAATTTGCCCCATTCTGTTAATGGTTTATGGATAGCCTTGGCTTTGCTTTTCTTGTTTTTCATTTACTCCTTCAATGAATATTTATGGAACAGCAACTTTTGATGAGTTCTACACAGCACTTTTCAGAAGAACCCTCTTTCTTCTGTCATATGAGTCTTTGCCACCACATTCCTGCTACGATATAATCTTTTATGCACCTTGTAGCAGGCTCAGGCTGCCCTGCTGTGTAAAAATTCTAAAGACTTCAGAGGACATATTAGCAAACATCGTTACAAATAATGTGTGAATTTGAATCATTCTTGCTTTTCTAAATCTGGAATCTGCTCTGGTCTTGAGCAGCTCTGTGCTTCTGCAGCCTTTGTCATGCTTATTCCTAGTTCAAGTTCCTACAGAAATGTCAGATTTCAATTCGAGTTACTGTCCGGTATTGAAGCCCAGTCCACTTGACTCAGTCCATGACATGTCTTGGCTTCTTACAACCCCCAATCTGGTTGTCTTAATTTAAACACTGACTTACCCAGAACCAGAATTTCAGCTACTTATCTTAATTAGTGTCCCATATGAAAATGTTCCTCCATGAGTCTGAATTGCCTGCCTCATGGCACACCCTTATCAACACCATGTCTATTTGGGCAGAGTTTGTGTACTTTCCTTGGTCTGATTCAACTGGAACACGGCCCAAGTGTAAGTAGACACAGTAAATTTTGATTATATGATGTGTTTTAATGTCTGTTTTCTAACCCAGACTATAATTTCCCCAGGAGCAGGTAACATGCCTGTTTTTTTAATCAGTACTTTATCTCAAAAATCTAACAAAACATTTATAAATAGCAAGTTTTAAAAAGTCCTTGAATGTGTATCCAAATTAGAAGAAAATCTTCTTTTATGTCATTAATTTAGCCTTGTAGACAAGGCAAATTCTAAAATTTATTTATTTTGTTTATATATAGGACACTCTTCCTCCCTCATTATAAGTTAATTATAAGTGAAGCCTACATCTGAAATAATCAGAATAATCTATATGTGATGTGGCAGTAACCAACCCTCAAATCTCAGTGAGTTACAATGACACAGATATATTTTAAACGTATTGCACACGTTTCTCATAGGTGACTAGCGGCTGTGCTAAGCGTCATTCCCATGTGGAACTAGACTGATGAAGAAATCACTCTTAGAAACATTGCTGATCACTGTAGTATAGTGCAAAATTACAAGCTCTGGAAGAGTGTCTCACATGAATAATTAAATGCTTTGGCCTTTACTACTCAATGACCAGACAAGGTCACATGGCTCCACTACACCATGAAGCTAGAAGTACAATCCTACCATGTGCACAAGAGGAAGAAGAATGACATGCAATTGGAAAACATCTGAAGAATTACAAAAAAAAATAAAATAAAATAAAAAAATTTGTTCATGCAAAGTAGAGATGATAGGCAATAATTCAAAGCATAACTTTGGTTTAAGAAATACTGTCCTGGAATATGCTGATAATGAAAGTCCAACTTTTAAACATCTCAAACAATAGATATACTTTTGAGTTTCTCTATTCTGTGAATATAGACGTGAACTGACTCTCTAGGTAAACAGGTGATCATCTAAATACAGTATGCTTCCCTTCCATGTTGGGGAAAATGCAATCCAGAAAGCAATCAAATAGAGGGTTACCCTTCTCACTTATGTCAAGAACAACCAAGGGAAATAAAGGACTGGGTCTGGGACAAGAGGAGAAGATAAGAAATTATCTGTATATGAGATATAAAAAGAAAAGCTTTTTAAAAGATGATGTTCTCTGTTAAATTGTATATATGATTACAAATAAAAAATTTTAAAAATCCATGGAACTACACTACACAAACAGTGAACCCTAAGTTAAACCATGGACTATAGTTATACATGATGATATTTATGATGATGGCACATTTTATACAGTTATAAAAATGTGCTATCATCAAACAAAGAGAAGACTTCTTATATGGCCTAGTTGTAATCTATCAACAATCATGTGCTTCACTGCTGATGTTTATTTAATATACTACTATCTTGTTTAGATACTAAAAAAACCATCAATGGTAACAAATATTGCATACAAATGCAAGGTGTTAATAATAGGGTGGTATATGGGAATCCTGTATTTTGTGTATGATTGTTTTGTACACCCACAACTTCTCTAATAAAGAAAAAAAAAGATGTTCTCCAGCAAACACAATGTCCAGAAATTAATGAAGTTATTAATGGTTGTGGTTGGAAATCAGTTAAACACTATTAAAAATAAAGCATTTTCTTCTATTATCAAACTTCCAAATATGTTAGAAGTATATCATTTTATTTCTTACTTCTTACCACCAATATCAAAATTGAATAGGAAGAGAGGACAGTTTTGCATATCTGTGTAAATCAGTAACAGCTCCTACTTGGCTAGCAAGGGGGTTGAATCCTACTAAAGAAATACCAAAGAGGAAGAATCCTCCTTTTCTTTCTTAACTACCTTCATCATGAAGGAACTCTAGATTACCAAGCTCATCTTCATTCCTCCTAGTTCTTTTAAACAGAACTTCAAGGAAGACAGCTGTCTTCAATAGGAAAAAAAGTAAGAGCTACATTTCTGAAAATGTGTGAATACAAAATACAGGACAGAATGGTAATATAACTCTGCCTTGGGTGAAAGGATGAGAGTGAAATTCTAAACATTGAGAGCTAAAGCTCGAGCTAGAGCTAGAGATATATGTATATATGGGGGAGGGATGCCTGAGAATGAATCTTCAGGACAAAATAAAAATGAAGTCATCATTATAAAACCAAATTTAGGGTTTTATTTCCAGGGATGGTCAGTTAAGCTCCTATCAGACCACAAAGTATAACAGATAATAACCCTGATATCTACAGATAAAAACTATAAAATCTGAAAGGGAGAAAAATAATGTATCTGAAGGCACTGGATGGAGATCAAATGCAAGCAAATTCTTGAGGGAAGTCAAAACTTGGAAGAAAGGAATTGCACTGGATCGTTCTCATTTTTATAGCTTCTAGTCTGAGGGTTGGCCCAAGTCTGCACTATGCAGACAGCTACAACTCTAATAGAACAGTTTTGCTGGCCTACAGAACCAGAAGACAGAAGCTGTGGCAACTACAACCACTGGAAAGTGGGGGTCAAAGAAAGGAGAGGGCCAGAAAGGGAAAGACACAAATTCTATATATGAAATCTGCCTGAGTTTCTGCCTAATCCCTAAACCACACATACGTAAGGCTGATTCCAAGTTTCCTAGCTAAGTATAAAATACCTAAAATGAGACTTCAATGCCATCCAAAAGATCTTTTTCAATTTAAGTTCAATCTTAATGTTAAAAATGTCAGTAAAAGGAGAAGAAATTATAATTATAACTATATGTCTAATAGAGTCAAAATTCATGGAGCAAAAATTGATGGAATTAAATAGAGTTAACGTTGTGTTTTCATTATTATTTAGTTTGAAATATTGTCCAAAACATATCAGTAAAGACATAGATAATCTGAACAATGGTATCAAATTCCTTGAACTAATTGATATTTATAAGTCACTACAGTGCACAACAGTAAAATACACTTTCCTCTCAAGTACACATGGTGATAAGAGAAAAATTTAGAGCTTTAAATTCTTATATGAGAAAACAAGAAATGTCTATAATTAATGACCTTGAAAAAACAGCCAAATTCTTTTAAAAATTATGAAAACTGACCCAAGATGAAACAGAAAATCTGAATATCCCTAAATCTATTTAAAATTGATTTCATTATCAAAGTTTGACAAAATTTAACACCAATTCATGATAACAACTCTGAGTAAACTAAAAGTAGTTTGGGATACCCTTTACCCAACACATTTAAGAGAAATCTACAGCTAACATCATACTAATTTTGAAATATTGAGTGATTTTTTTCCCCTAATATCTGCAACAAGTCAAGGTTGTGCCCTCTCACAATTTCTATTTGCCATTTGGATAGAGGTCTTATCCATGTCAACAAGACAAGAAAAAGATAAAAAAAGTATAAAGACTGGAAAGGAATAATAATTAAAATTGTGTCTATTTGCAGATGACATGGTTATTCTTGCAGAAAATCCATGGGTATCTAAAAAACATCAAATAGAACTAACAAATGAATTTATCAAGGTTATGGGATACAAGCATAATATACAAAAATCAAGTAAATGTTTTGTTTTATATTAACAGAAAAAAATAGAAAATAAACTTATAAAATAATTCCATTTACAATAGTATCAAAGTACATCAAATATGAATAGATTTAAGAAAAGGTATACAAAGCCTCTATACTGAGAACCAAAAAGTATTACTAAAATCAATTAAAGAAGACCTAAGTAAATGCAGAGGTATACCATGTTCAAAGATCAGAAGATGCAACATGATCTAGATGTCAGTTCACTCCAAATTTAAATATAGGTTTAGCACAACCCTAATCAAGTTTCTATCTAATAAGATAGTTTGTAGAATTTGGTGGGCTTATTCTACAATTAATAGGGAAATGCAAAGAATCTAGAATTTCCAAAATAATCTTCAAAAAGAAGAAATAATTAGGAGAATTTGCATTACCTGCTTTCAAGACTTTATATAAAACTGCAGCATTCAAGACAGTGTGGTTTTGGCATAAGGAGCAACAGATAAAAGGATCAGAATAGAGAATCCAGTAATAAGCTCACACTTAATCAGTCATTTGCTTTTTAAGTTATGTGACAAAACAATTGGATGGATAGTGAAAATTTTGTCAACAAATGATACTGGAATAGCTAAATGCCTTATAGAAATGTATTTACACACACTAGACCTTCATTATTATCATATTACTTGTAAATACACCTACTTGCTGAAATTTATTTGTAATCCCCAAATCAATATTCACCTTGATTTTGCAGTCATTTGCATCATTTATGGTCATTTATAGACATGCTCAGAGCAAAGAAAAATTTGGAGTCACCAGACACACATTTCCAGCTGTCTCTGAACAAGGCAACACAACGCCTTCTTGTTTTACTTCTCGTACAATAAACAAGTGCCATATTTTTCACAACTTTGTGCTTTTTTGTGTGGTTTCACTGTTTAAGATGGCCCCAAGCATAGGGCTGAAGTCCTATGCAGTGCTCCAAAGTTCAAGAAGGCTGTGATGTACCTTACGAAGAAAATATGTGTTCGATAAATTTTGTTCAGGCATGAGTTATAGTATTGGTGGCTTTGAATTCAATGTTAATGAATCAGCACCTTATTTAATGAGCTCCAGTTACTTGCCCCCAATGCCATTTATGATTAAACTTGTTTAAATTTATGTTCAGAGTTTGTTTAAATATTGCCCCAAAATGTTCTGAAGGCAATGGTATTGTTTCTAGATGGGGCTAAAGAAGGGAAATCTTTAAAAGACTAGTGAAACCAACAACTTCCTAGATAATCATTGTATGTAAATTTAAGGAGGAAACAGATAATATAAAGTGTCTTTATATAGGGACACCTATAAAACAATGTTAAAGACTCTTTATCTCTCCTGGTTACAATAATTCAGTGTTCTCTAATTCAGTTTTTCTAGCAACTTTATAGAACATAACTACCATGAATAAGGAGAATCTAGGGTGAGTATGTGTGTGTGTGTATATATAGATATATGTTACAGAAGATATAAATTATATATCTTCATTCTTATTTCATATTATACACAATAATACACAATGCTGAATAAAAAATGGATCTTAGACATAAATATGAAAATTAAAACCATAAACTTCTTAGAAGAAACAAAAGACACTATCTTCCTGACTTGAAAATACTCACAGGGTTCCTAGGCAAGATAAAGATAACAATAACCAAAAGATAAAGACATCATCAAAATTTAAAAGTTCTGTTCACCAAATTCACTATTAAGAAAGTGGATCAACAAGTCACAAAGTGGGATAAAATATTCACCAAACAATACTTGACAAACTACTGGTATCAAGACTATGTAAAGAACCCAAAATTAAAAAAGGCAAACTTATTTAAGTAGCATAAAATTTGAACAGACCTCCACCCAAGAAGACATGCAAATGGCCAGTTGCACATGGAAAAATGTTCAACACAATTAGTCATCTGAGACAAAAATTAAACCTTAATGGAATACCAGTACACATGAATCAAAATTAAAGAAATGTTTAACAGCAATCATTGGCATAAATGTGGAAAAAAACAGAATTCTCAGACTGGCAAAAATGTAGAAAAAAAAAGAATTCTCGGACATTTTTGGTGGGATTGGTACACCTTGGAAAAACACATGGTAATTTCTTAAAAAATTAAAAATATACTTGTTATAAAGCCCAGCAATTGCAGTAAAAGTGTTTACCCAAGATAATTGAAAACAAATGTTTACAAAATGAATTTCACGAAATGTTATAACAGCTTATCCATAAATACCAGAATCTGGAAACAGTCCAGGTGACCATCAAAAAGAGAACGGATAAACAGGCTATCGTGTATTTATACCATGGAATATTACTCTGCAATGAAGTGAATAAAGTACTGATATATACAACTACACAAATGGATATGTAAACATTATGTTGAGAGAAGAAGCCTTCACAAAAGAGTTCATACTGTATTATTCCACTGATATGAAGCTCCAGAAAAAGCAAATCTAATCTATAGTGGAAAAAAATATATTGAAACAGTGGTTGCCTCTGGAGGGGTTGAGGTGGGGATGGACTGTGGAGGGGCATGAGGGCACGTTTTTGGGTGCAGGTATTGTACCATATTTTGATAGGTGTTTGGACTACAGAGGTATATAATTATCAAAACTCAGCTAATACACACTTAACATTTAATAACGATAAAAATATTGGACTATAATAATTTGCAGAAATATTTAGGGGAAGTGTACTGATGTCAGAATTTTACATTGAAATGTATCAAAGAGAAGATGGATTAAGGATGGAGAGGAATGGATCTTTAGGCTAATTGTAGTATCTTGGTGGCTGATACAAGGTATTCACTGTAAAATTCTTTCAACTTTTCCATATGTACAAAAAATTTGCTCTAAAATGATAAAAAATAATTAAATATGTGCTCTAGTAACATTAAGAGATTACATGCTTTTTACCATTCTTCATGCTTTACCTGTATGAGCACCCCTAATCTTCCCAAGGATTCTTTGTGATAGATTTTTTTATTATCCCTACTTTACAGATGAAGAAATTGAAATGCAAATGGATTAAGTATAAACCAACAAACAAAAAACAAGTCTTCATCTTGGTAGTAAGAAATCCACATAGAAAGGGACTGGTTCCATAAGAGAAGCAAAATGTGCATTGGAGGAGTGAGGATAAAGGAGGGATAAATCTATAATCCATTTTCTACTTCCTCTACATAGGAACTCGGCAACAGAAGAGTGGATTTGCCCCCATCTGAGAGCATGATGATATGAGAAATTCAGACAATACACTGTGTGTTAATAACCTTATTCTGAAATGTACAAATCTTTTGGTATATTTGGGTGGTCCTGTTTTCATGGGCACCATTGACCAACTAATCCCATTAGCAATTTTCTTTCCCATTTCACTGACTTACTGGGTCACTAGTAACCCAATTTAGCCTCTGGGAAGTTTCCCACAAAGAGAAAGAGTATACAGGCACAGACTGAATAGAAGAGCCCAGAAAGAAGGTCTTCCTATAGGACCTCATTCCCCAGCATGACAAACATTGAGACTTCAATTTCCAAAGATCATCAGAATACACAAGCAAGAAGTGTGATGGTGCTTCTCAAAGGGTGGTTCCCAGACCAGTGACAGCATCTGAGAACTTGTGTGAAATGAAACTCTCAGGACAGACCTACTGAATCAGAAGCGCTGTAGGTGGGGAAGGAAATTACAGCCCAGCAGTCTATGGACAAGCCCCCAGAGGATTCTGATGCACACTAAAGTTTGGGAGCCAGAGGCATACATTAGAAGTTTTCTGGACTCTCCCTTATCTGTCATTCTGGGTTGTTCAAATTTACCTTGGGACAGTTGTCTAAATCTGCAAGGAATTGACTGCAAAGTAATTCTTGGCCCATTATGCTTCTTTGCATCCTTTTAATTTTTCTCTTTATCTCATTCTTTGGTATTAGCCACATCATATTTTCAAACATCAGATTCTCCATTTGGGCCATAAACCTGTGTAGGAATCATTGTTTATTCTTTAGAGTTTTAGAGTTTTTAGAGTTCTCTAACAGTAAGTCTTTAATAAATATCTGTCAAATTGCTAAATTAAAGATTTAAATGGGTAAGTGAGTGAGTATATCTGCATGTGAATGACTAATTTCTGACTGGGGAATTTATCAACCTCTCAGGAAATAAAGAAATAAGGAAAGCATGTTCCTTTGACTGGACCTGGAGGTCTTTACATGATAACCTTGGAGGACAGATGAGGTGTAAATATCTGCATGAGACCTGGTGCCATACACCTAAGAGCCTTCCTTTTAATGAAGATATATTCAGAAAGCAGCCCCCTGAAGTTCCTCATCTCTCCATTCTCTGCACACAGATCATCACCTCCACAGTAGGAAGTATGACTGAAAACTCTTAGATGTGAGATCTGAGACCAAATCAAACTAGGAAGTCTAACATCCAAATGTTGTGGCATTTGTCCATAGCTCTTATTGTCAAAAAAAAAAAAAAAAGGTGCTATATAGCTTCTTAGTAATTTACATTATATTATTTATATATATAAAATTTATTATGGAGTCAAAGCTTAAGTTTTAAATTTCATGCAAGCTTTCAATAAAAACAATATCTTTTGAAGTTTAAAAAGTAAAATATTCAATTTTATTATAATAATTTCTCAAAAGCCAGAAAAATATTACTAAGAGAAATTTTACCTCCCAAACATATAACTATTTTAATCTGTCCATAAACTGGTTCCCTTTTCACTGTTAGAAAGAAACTCAATTGAGTTATCAGGTTGTCTAAGGTAAGGGGAAAAGAGTCACCTAATATTAGGTCCTCACGTTAGGGCTCTTCAGTCAACATTCCCTTCTTTTCCTCAGATATAAAAAGAATGCGTGGACTATATCCACTAAGTATATGTCCCAGAGACTTAAATCTTTGGTCTGTTCATATGCTGGGTGAGCCCTGAACCTCCGCAGAGTTGCAGCCAACACCTACTCTCCAGTTCATCAGACTCACCCAGGACAACTAACAAAAGGATGATGATGGACTACACCCATACCAAAAATCACAGAGTTTCTGCAACTGCAAGCAAGATAGTTCTATCCATCTGCCTCATGGGATCTAAGGGCCCTCTCAATCAGAAGCAGAGAGGGCATCACTATCCCCAAATCCTCAAGATTGAGGAATGAACAAATGTAAGGGGAAATACAACTATGGACAAAAGTAGATATTATCATTCTAGTATTGGAAGAAATTGTAACATTGATATAGACAGGGGTCACCAGAGTTTCTGAGGGGAGGGAGATGGAAGAATAGGTATAACATGGGGCATTTTTGAGGCATTGGAATCATTTTGCATGATATTGCAATGACAGATATAAGCCATTATACGTCTTGTCAGAACCCATAAAATTGTGTGGTGCAAAGTATAAAACTTAATGTAAACTATAGGCCATGCTTAGTAGCAAAGCTTCAATATGTGTTCATCAATTGTAACAAATGTGCCGTACTAATGAAAAATGTTTTTAATGGAGGAAAGTGTGGGAGGGGAGGGAAGGGAGTATATGGGAATCCCCTATATTTTCGATATAACATTTATGTAATCTAAAGCTCCTTTAAAAATAAGAAAAAAATAAAATAAAAAAGAGTGAAAAAGAATAAACTGGTGATATTAATTCTCAAAAAAAAAAAAAGAATTCATGGGCTGGGGCATCACATGATAGAGTTGCATTTAATGACATTACGATAATAAATACTAAATTTGCTGTTGCCCGTTTAAATTTTTCTTTCCCAACGTTTTTCAAAGATGTTGATTGTAAACTGCCTTGCATCATATTAGTCCCAGAAAAAGTGAGAGAGGGAGAATTGTAACTTAAGTTACAAAACCAAAAGCCAGACAAATAAAATTTAATTTATTATACAGAGTCATTGACTTCTTATAAATTCAATTAAATTTTCATGACATGCACTTGTTATCAAGAGTATGTACCATTATATTTTGATGGTCTATTGAAATTAGAGTTCTTGTTTTTCTAGTTTGTTCAATTTTTAGAAAGAAAGTCTGGAAAAGCTATCTGGAATGTTCTCAAACAAAAATTGCTCTGGCTCTAGATAGTTTCAGAGTTTGTTTAGTAGTTCAAAAATATCCTTATGTTTCAAGCTCTTGTCCTATCTTCCCATTTGCCAAAATAAATGCTTGAGTGACATCTCCTTTTGGTCACATAGCTCATCATGGCTATGTGAAAAAGTTGAAAGAAAGGAGCATGAGGCAAGAGCCTTCTCCTTCTGTTGAATAAGGTAGATAAACGTTCCCCAGAAGCCTCCAGCAAACTTTCCACCATGTCTTATTGGCCAGATTTAGGTCACATGACCACAGCTACAGATACAGAGGCCTGGGAAAGTGTCTGATATTTTCAGCCTCCATCTTGGAAAGCAGACTTTGTGAAGCAGAGAGAAGGGAATGAAAAACAATGGCTCATTCATAGAGGAATGTCACATTTCTTAATACTTTCAAGGCATTAAATTATAAGAATGAAATAACTACTGGTGGAATGTAAAGTTCTATGAGCAGGGAGATTTTTTTAATAGGGAAAATTTCCTTATAACCCTAAACCTATTTATTTGATTATTCCTTCTATGGATCTGTTCATTTCTATTACTGACTTTCATGAATTATTCTCAGAGCACCTCTTAATTCCCACCATACAAATTGAAAAGAAAAGGAGAGGTAAGGTGACTACGAAACTTCAGCAGGCAATTACAGTACATATGGACATAAAATTATGGCAAAAAGCTCATCCTTGTCTCCCACAAGCATACAGACTCTGAATTAAGGCAGTTCCATGTTAGAAATTGTAACTGGTAAATTTACCAAAGAGAAATGGAAAATATGAATTCTCTACCTTTGAGCTGAGATGTGGCCCCCAGTTCTTTTTTTAAATACTTAAACATTCTATGCTCCTTGATTAAAAAAAGTAATAAGAAGAAAAAAGTTTGGCTATATGAATGCAACTGTATACTTATATGTGCACATATCCATAGATAGTTGTGCATACACACACACACACACACACACACACACACATATAGTCACCCCCTTGACAACAGGCTTGGTGAATATTTCCCTCCTTTTGCAAAATTCTGATGACTGACATTTTAGGTTCATGCAAACAAATTCCCCCATAGAATGAATTTATTATTTGTATCATTATTAATATTACACTTGGCTCTGAGAACGATGTCTTCAAAAGATTTCACTGTTCTTTGTTGTGTGCGAGAGTGTGTGATTTTGATTAGGAAACCTGCACACCTCCTCTAAGTTTCCTTCTGAGCTTGTGCAGTTAAAATAATTATAATAAAATCTATTAACTGCTTGTTACTGCAGGGGGAAAAGGCACTGCGTCCAAGCTTCCATCTGCAACCATTGATTCTGAAGTGGTGAGTGACAGTTCCCCACCGCCTAAGTAGGTTATAACAAGCTAGCTTCGGGCTGCAACAGCCAGCAGAGTGCAGAGGAGAAACGACTGGCCTCCAAACTTGGCTCAAGCCTCCAGAAAGAAAGAAGGGGCGGGGGGGATCACTGCCCATAACTGCAGTGCCTGTTCTCACATTCCGCAGCAGGAGCTTTGTAATTGCCAGCTCCCTTTAATTCCCACTCACACCTTGGGGGGGCAAGGCAGAGAACTCTCTCTAAAAGATAGTAATAAAACTATTATTCATCTAATCACCCACAAACATATGTGTTTCTTTTGTAACGACTCTGTTGGCCTCATCTCCGTGAAACGCGCGCACACACACATATAAGCCAACTCGTGCAAATGAAAACACAATAGTGAAGACAATGTAAACCAAAAGAACAGGCTGCTTTGCAGAAATACAAAAAAACCCACCTCCCATTCTTGCCTTATACGTATATTTCCGATGAATTCCTATCAGCCCCACACACCGTGGGTAAGGCCCTGTATGTAGTGATAAGGAGCAGCCACGCTATTATTTACATCTTTCAAATGAAATCATTCCTTTTGCTTCAGTGATTGAGCTGAATATTTCAGGTGAAAGAACATTTCAAATCAGAAGCTGGCCTTGATTCTCCCCTTGACTTTGCATATGGCTATATAGATGAGATATAAGCCACACTTCATCACCACCCAATTAGAATCTTCTATTTGTGTTTCCTGGTGTGTATATATCATGGTACAAACTCAAATTATCTGATTTCTTTGTCCATTTCTGTCAAATACACAAACACACGCACATGCTCATGCATGCATACACACCTCATTATATTGCACTCCACAGGAATTATATCCATCTGAGTACATCAGTCTGTGCAGTAAGTGCTCCAACGTTACATTTTAAGTCTAACAGGACAATGCTCTCAACTATGTGTGACTATGAAATAATGAGATTAAGACATCACCAAAAAAAGAAGAAAAAACTACCAGATATATCAATACAAATTAGTGCCACCCTGTAGAAAATAAATTGTGAATATATACACTCATAACAAACCTAAAAAGTTCAAAGTCTGGTTTCATTTTTAAAATTTCCTTTAAATCAAATTGGCAAGAAAACTGAACAAATAACATTTGATTCAGTTTGGCATCTCATTTCATCTTAAAAGTTATCTCAATAACTTTTTATTATTTCTTCATGAAATCTACACTCAAGAAAATAATTTCCCACTATTGACTTTGCCAAGAAAATATGCCATTAAGTGACATGTAAATTCAATTGTCTGGAACTATAAACCTCTCCTCATTGAACATTTTACATTGGCACATCTCTATAGGAGAAGTGGAAAATTGCAGCAGTTACCTAAATAATTCGAACAAATTACAACCACCACCACAATGACAATGATGGGTGCCTTCTCATAACCAGAATTTCAGGCAGGAGTAGGTTTTTAATGGAGATTTGAATGCTCAGTTAATTGTATACAGGTAAACACACACACACATGCAGGTACATATATCTTTGGATTGTTAACACTGATCAAATGTTCTCAGAATTTATTAAAAAAATTAACAACCCTGTATTATCACTATTGTCATGCTACTGCACTGTGGTGAATATAGTTTTACAGTAGACTGGTCAGCAGGATAAATTCACCAGAGGTGAGTAGACTCTGCCTTCATTCTCGTGACATCCAGCAAGTGTCACCAAGTTGGATATATTCTGACCGATGAATCTGGGAGAAAGCCAGTCTTCAGAAGAAACTCATGGGTCTGCCAACATTTTCTCACTTATCCTTTGCAATATCATCATGGCATCCTCACTTCTCTCCAGATGCCTGTGGAACTATCCAATTTTGAGGTTGCAGGACTTGTTGCTTCCTATGTAGGCTTGGTGAAGATCACCTGCTCTCACCTTGACTCAGTGCATTTGGGTGCACATAGATAAATTCTCAACTCCAGCATGCTCATTGGACAGTGGCCATGGATAATATGGATAAGACTTAAACCCCTAGGAAAACCTGAAGTTGTGGACAGTATAGTGGTAGTTCAT
>JAQZBX010003035.1:0-67725 GCA_029593785.1 Cabassous unicinctus
TACGTAAACTTTACATAACTACAGAAGGAATGCTTACAAGCCTGCCCAAGGAACAGTATATAAAAACTGAGCTATCCTACAATAAAAAAGAGATATATACTTCGATTCTCACTCAACTTGGTGTACGACTCATCATTTCTCGCCGACGCCCTTAATCACCTTCAGTCTTGCTCCCTCGTGCCTCGGCTGGACCGCGGCACACCACGATAGTAAGGAAGCCACTCAAAGGACCAGTGAGATCATCAACAGGCATATCTTGCCACTCCTCATAAAGAACAGCTAAGCAGTTCAACGCTGATGTCGTGAAGACTACGTAATACATAGCATCATGATGCAAGTGTTGACTATGTCCAAGGCATATTCAGTTATTAAGATAATTAACCTGAGTGCTCAGCAGCATAAGCCAGGCAGGGGAGTCACAGCACCCGCTTTCCAGCAAACTGTTCTTTAATAGCCCAGGCCATTCACGCAGGAGACTGAAAATGCTCCCATCATACAGCAGCTCACGTACACAAGAACATTTGTCTGTCCGCGGTGAGGTGCCACCACAAAGATCAATGGCAAGGACATGAGGACACAAGGGTTGCAAAGATGACAGAACCTGGGCCCCCTAGTTGGTTTACACATTTCATTTAAGGTCTCTAGCTCCTTTTCTTTTGGAGCATGAATGACCATAACTGTAGACCCTAATTACTCACAAACACCCAGTTTTCCCATGAAGAATAAGTCTTTCATTTAAAACAGGGGTTTTTAACCTTTCTTGTTCCACGGACCCCTCTGCCAGTCAGGTGAAAACCACGCACCCCTTACTAAGCCCATACTATTCTGTGCATTATTTAATAAATACATCCCGCACCAACATGTCCCTACAATAATAATGCTTCTTTGAATTTCAATTCCAGCTCACGGACCCCTGGTTAAGAACCCCTGGTTTGGAAAGCGTGAAGAAAGAATGGCATCCACTCGGACACCGCGCACCCGACGGAGTCGTCCATGTGGCTGGCCCAAACGCACACGCAGCTCCGGCTGGCAGCAGCCACCGCCACGGCCGTCGTTAACATGTGCATGGTCACCTTGACCTGCCCCATGGAGCCTTTTCTGGCAAGTCGCAGGAGGCCTTTGTGTTTTTTGTTTTTTCAACTTTAAACCCCTTCCAGTGAAAATGCTGGTGCTCATAGCCAATCCCAGACCAAGAGAAAAGTCCTATTTTCCACGCCCCCGGATCATGTATTGTCTACTTAAGAAGCTCCGGTACTGCTGTACTGGAGGCAGGACAGCGCGGTCCTCCAGTCCTCCAGTTGGATGGGCAGGCCGCTCCCACCGGCCGCTGGACCGTGCTGTCCACCAGGGCTGCAGCCCTGGGCTGCCTCCACGCGGAGCTCGGATGCAGCAACCCAGGGGCCACCACTGAGGAGTTAAAGCTATCTTTTAGGAGCAAGCTCTTCAGTGTAGTAAGTGAAATACTGAAGGGTATGTTCTGCAGGCAGGACCAGCCTGTCTTGCTCCTTGCTGCACACTCTGCCCCAGGGCCTTAGGCTACTGCAGGGCACAATGAGTCCTCACAAAAACCTGATGAAGGAATTGCAAAGGTAGCAAGAGGGATCTTGAAAGCAGATGCTCTTGCATTTATGTGTACTTTTACTTGTAGAACACTCTCCCCATACATACACTACCTGAATTAAAGGTTACAAGGCACCACATGACAGGCCAGTCGGGAGAGAAGAACCACAGACAAACTCTCTAGTCCATCTTTTGCTTTTTAGTAAGACGTTACAAAAATGACCACAAACTAGATTCCTTTCCACCATGTTCTTGTTCTATGGATTGATGGATTCTAACCGATTTAAGTTGCATACACTCAATAATGACCAAATGACGTCATGTCATAAAACCTGGAGACTTGGGTGAAGTTATGACTCTATCATCAGCTAGCTGTGTGATGCCCCCCGCAAGCAAGCGTTTCATTTCTCAAAGCCTTAGAGTCCTCCTTCATAAAATCGGGATGAGAACATCTATCTCAAAAGGGAGCTAAGAGAAGTAAGGGAGAAAGCTGTGTGCAAGACCTATGTCAACTTTAGTTTTTATTTGGTTAGAATCTTCCATACTAAAACAATATTACTCTAACCAAAAGCTCTGCACTAAGCGCCTTCTGGTGATATTTAAAATGCACAGGCATTAACTTTGAGTTGCACTATTTCTGTAAAAAATAACCCTCCTGATACAGATTCATTTACCTAACAAAAATGTGCTCAAACTCTAAGTGCCAGGCATCAGGGAGACAGTGAAAAGGGTACGGAGGAAAAAGGAACAAAACCTGCCACTGTGTGAAGTCTGATGCCAGACACCCGATATGCATGAAATTAGTTATGTAAGTAGAATGCCTGGCGACTATAGAAACAAGTACCAGAGACAATGAGCCCAGGCGATAAAATTCCTGATAAGCTCTAGATAAATGCTGCTGAATTCCATCACCAAAGGTAGGTTCAGGGCAAAACACCTTCCACCAAAATGAGGAGGCCAGATAAAGGGCAGCCTGCGGCACATTGAGTGTTAAAGTAATCACTGGGAAAAGTAGAGTACTAAGCACACGTACCTCTTTTTCACAATTATTACCTCAAATAATAGGCAGAATTTCTAGCACTTTTGGGCTCTGGAATGTCTTCAGTTCTCTCTTCTGGCTCTCTCCAAATGCATGGGAGAGTCTTCTTACATTCTACTCTCAGATTGTAAAACTTAATCCTCTTCCTCTTTTTGTAAAGCAGGTTGAAAACCTAATACCATTGGTCTGCATGCAGTATTCTTTCCTTCATTCAACTCAAAAAGGAATTCGTATAGAGTGCTCACCAAGGAACGGGAGACAGAACTTCAAGTGTGAGTAAAACAGATCCTACACCCGCAGTTAGAGCCTAGCGGCACTTGGAGCTAGAAGGGAAATCAGTAGCTGTTCCCAGATACCTGGCAATAAGGTGTGTTAGATAAGACCACAGAATGTGAGCAGGAGAAAGAGGAACCAGCAGGGACTCCGTGAACTGAATTGGGGAGATGTCATAGAAGGTCCAACAGAGCAAGAGGGTGTGATCTGGGTTCTCAGAGTGAATAAGATTGCCAGGCAGGAGAGGGGGGTATAGCAGGAAAGGTTTCCAAGAAGGAGTGAAATGGTATGGTGTGCTTGTAATTGATGGGCACCAGAGTTAGAAGTGGGGAGGGCGGGCAGCTGAGGGTGAGGTGAAGGGGTAGGGGTTGCAGTACTCGAAGGTCCATGGCCCTACACTCCTTCATGCAACAAATATTTACTATTATGTGCCAGGCACTGGGGATATAATCAGGAGCAAAGCCTCAATTCGGCCTGAATATTCTCTAAGCAAAAGTCTGCATATTCTGTAGAACGCATTAGCATTTATTAAATGTCCATTCAGTAGGAGGGACAGCTGACCGAGTGGGTTACGTGTGGGCAGAATTATCCTAACCCAAGTCTTCAACCACACTCCACACAACAGATTTAATCCATCAACAGCCCGCATTTATGCACCGAAAATTGTCAGTGCTCATTTCTTGGATGGATCAACACCAGAGAAAATGCACATCTAATGGAGATTTTACAGATTACCAAAAATAAAGAGCTAAAACTTGGAAGCATCTCTTCCACTCTGATTTAAACCAGCTGATTTGGGTTCAAATAGCTAAGAGCTAATGACCAAAATCATTCCCAGCCCATGTGGCTCATACTACAAAGAACTCTGTTAAACTACTCTATCAACGATCTGAAGAGAGAGCATTTTGTGTGCATAGTTTTATTATTCTCTCAGGACCTCCTAATGGATGTTATGTCTCAGAAGTCACTGCAGTTGGATGGGCCTCCTCTCCAACTTCAGGCTGGACTCCATTTTACAGAGACAGAGGAGCTGTTCCAGCAATGAATGAAGAGAGGTTTTAGTCATTGGCTGAAATGAGCAATTTTCCCTGTTGTGAAAATTTTCCAGGGGTCCAAGTAAACAACTCTCAAAACTGATCATCGGTTTGCTTTCTTCTTCTCTCCTGCACATCAGTAAAAGACAGATTATGTGAATCTAGGCTACTTAAGAGAAACAATGAAAATTACAGTAAAATGTATCTTCAATTGTTCTGAGCCACATCAACCAGTTAAGAAGTGTTGAACAATTCATTGCACACAAATTGTTGCAGCTGTCAATCTCACTGAACTGGGCGTGTGGTTGACACACACTGAGCCAAGAGATCTGGATTCCAGCCCCGGCTCTGTCACTAATTGTGTGACCTTGGTTAATTCACCCTACCTAAGAGCTTTAGCCATCTCATCTATTCATAACGAATAATATTCTTTGCCCTGCCTACCTCTCGGGATTTCTATCAGGATTAAAGGAGATGAGTCTACAAAAGCACATTGGAAAGTATAATTTGCTAGGCACATACAATGATGTATTATTAGACAGAAGATGCTACCTATTCTTAAGGAAGTTATGAACTAGTGGGAAAGAAAAAAATACATACTACACAGCTGATTTTTTTTTTTTTCATTTCAAATCAATTTATATTTCTGTTCACCTGACCACTTTAAAAAAGACATCAAAATCTATCTTCTAAACCAGTTTCATGCTACCCCCATATGTTCAGTGGTCTCATCTTTTAAGTATAAAATTCATGTGTCAGGATTACTGGTCTGTTAGGATTATCTGGTCCTATGCACCTTTCCTGGATAGCCAAGATTTGGACTCTTAGAATATAGATTTTCTGTAAGGTAGGAAATCCATTTTCCACATGTCTTGGTAAGGCTCTCCTAATACTCGTGACAGCTTCATGTAATAAGTGCTTCCACACACTGCAGGGAACAGCATGTAGGATAGGGCAAGGAAGGCAGGTTCTGCTTGACTTTAAATCTCAGTTCCAGTGCTTTCTTAATTTGTAAAATATTACATTCTCTAATCCTATATTTCTTCATCTGTGTAATATATATGATGATAATATACAATGACTCTTATGGGTCATTGGAAAAAATTAAGCAATAAAATATACACAAAATGCCCACCAGAACATTTGGCACCCTAAGTGTACATTAATAACCATGGTGATAGCAATGATAAGGGCAGACACTGTTCAGACAATGTAACAGATATAGGCAGGACACTACCTGAAGCCACACTGGGAATGCACAGCATCAATCCTGAGGTTAAAAATATTATCATATATGACTAAGTACCTATGATGGGCCAAATGCCTTCTCTCTCAGTAGATGTTATTAACCACATTTTTAGAAATAAGGAAACTTAGGATCAGAGTACTTAAACCATTATCATGAGATCAGACAGCTACTAAGTGATAGAAAGGGATTTGCACCAAGGTCTGTCTAGCTTGTCCTCATTCCACTGGGATGTGGCCCCAGTGCCCTGCTGCTTCCAGCTCAGCCTGAGCCTCTTGTACCTCCTGGCACCTTAGCTTCCTATGGGGTTAGTTCCCAGAGGCAACGAGAGAATGAAGCCAGAGGGTTCTACTCATAGTTTCTTATCTGTCAAATGTCTTTAAGTCCTTTTTGCTTCCTTCCTATCTCCTTAATTATCTGTATGAGGGCAACCCATTCTGTGCTCAGATTGTATAGGGGCTGTGGATTCAATGAAGATTTATTTTTTCATAGTCTGTGCTCTTAGAACTCAAAATTTAACGGGGACATGCATGACCACTAACAATACAGTGTAAATATTATAATATAGGTAACCACAAAGTGGGGAGAGCAAAGTAATCTGGGATGAAGGGTTAGATCCTCAAGGATTCAAGCAGATCTTTGAGGATGGAAGGACAGTCCAGTCAGAGCACATGGAATACCTTAGCATATTTAAGGAGCATCAAGCAGTGTGAAGTGTTTGAAGCAATGACAAAAGATGGGGGAAGCCTCTGTAAGACACTTGAACTCTAGATGGGTTCCGTCTGGAGTCTGACCAGGGGAACTCCAAGTGCCTGAGACAGTAATCAATATACCAGACCAGGAGGGCATCTGCAGCTCAGAGTAAGGCCAGGAGCCAAAATTCTGTCCCCTTCCAGGTCTGAGAAGACCCCAAGAAGCAAGGGCAGAGGTGAATGAGCCAGGTGGGAAATTCTGGGAGGTCAAGCTGGGACTGGAGGGGGTATGACCTAGGGGAATGGTTGCTAGCAGAGTTGAGACATCTTCATCCAAGGTCAAAAACATCTATGAGAAATGTCTTGCACTAGAACTAGAGATCAAAGCAGAAAAATAAATTTCACCTTGCACAATGCAAGTCACCTGATATCCACTTAAGTTTGAGGGTGAGAAGAGTCTGTAATTTTTCCAAGACTTAAAAAAAATCTGAATAAAACAAAAACTATATTTACCCTTATTTTCACCCCTGACTTTTATTTAACCTCATTTGTTTTTGCCAGCAGTAAAATCGACATAACATCTTGATGATGACTTCTTCAGAGAGAAGGGAACCAGCATTTATTCAGCGGCTACTGTGTGCCAAGAATTTTTCATGTTTTATTCCATTTAATTCACACAAATCACCTGGAAGTCAACTAGGTTAACAAATTAACTAGAAGTTAAATAACTTATTCAAGGTCACAAAGCTCAGGCGCACCACTGCTTCCTACAAGATTGGTGGGACTCTGTAGTATCAGTTGTCATGACAGGCTAGACAGGGTCTTTTAGAATGAGCTCCAAAAGATAGCATATCTACCTTCATATCCTCCAACCCACATCAAAATGCTTTGCACATCATCATTATCACTGTCATTACAGTAATAATAATAGAGCTACCATTTATTTAGCCTATCTACCATCATGGCTTTAAATTCTTTGCATATTTCCTTGCTGTGTATCATGATCTCAATTTTGGAAGTGTGAAAAATACAGCTTAGAGAAGTTAAGACATTTGCCAAAAGTACACAGCAATCAAGTGCCAAAGCCAAGATTCAAAGCAAGTTTTGCCAGAATTAAAAAAAGAACGAGAAGAAGAAGGTTGATGAGTACAATGAATAGAATTGATTTGATCTCTATTGAAGCTGTGGTGCAATAAAAAGCAGGGAGATCTTCTGAGATATGAACACATATAATTATCAATTTGTTCAGAAGCATAGAGGTCTAGCAAATTGCATTGGCTAGTGGGCTATAGCCTATAATACTGCATAAGAACACACTGAGTACACTTTTGTACACTTCCTCATCAAACTTCTCTGGAGCACAGACCACACAGGGGTTGAGAATACAAAGGTCAAGAAAGAAGAATTCAACTCTTGGTGGTAACCCACCCAGTGCCCATCCAGGGAAAGAAGCTCAAGTCTATAAAGTCCAGAGGTTGGGCTTGAAGATTTGCTTGTATCATCAATTTAGAATCCTTTCTGCATGATTGCCTTAAGAACTGATGATGTCCATAGAAGCAAAATGAATTTATAATCCAGCTATTAATAACAATTGCTGCATGAGTGTCATCCCAGAAATGCTACAGCAATGCCACCAAGCTCGAGAATACCTCCATAGGAAGCATAATTTCAGACCACTGTGCTTTTGCAAATGCCCTACGCTTTGTGTGCAATACTGTTCCCCTTCTCTGCCCGGAGGTTTTTAAATGACCTTTCAAATCTTATTCTTGTGTTCCTGCCTACAGGAAGCTTGCCCTCACTCCTCCAGCTAAAGCAAGGATACCCAACCTTGCCACTACTGAAATTTTGGGCTGTATACTTCATTT
Organism: Cabassous unicinctus; assembly: GCA_029593785.1. Taxonomy (NCBI): domain Eukaryota; kingdom Metazoa; phylum Chordata; class Mammalia; order Cingulata; family Chlamyphoridae; genus Cabassous; species Cabassous unicinctus. Next base: position 7,710 of record JAQZBX010003035.1, read on the forward strand.
TTGGTGTGGGAAGTGCCCTGTGCATTTTATAATAAGATGTAGAACTAGATGCCAGTAGCATTCGGCCAGCTGCAACAATACAAAACATCTTCAGACATTGTCAAATGTCCCATGGATATAAAATCGCCCCCAGTGGAAGACCACCAGGCTAGAGTATTTGGTGCTAGGTCTGAGCCCAGCCTTAGATATAAGAAGAGGAATAAATCACTGATGGCCCCTTCTAGTCCCATGTTTCTCTGTTAACCTAAGTAAAGGTTAAGATTTAAAAAAATAACATGCATAATGGTCCACTCTGGCAAATGCAAGGCCTCTGACTGTATTGCTTACAATCTCTTCCCACAAAAGAGAACTATGCTGATGAGGTCAAGGAAATGATGAATTATAAAGATCTAATTTCAAGCTGTATGACCTTGGACATTGATCCTAAGTTTTCTTACCTAAAAAGTGGAGCTACTTTTAGCCATCTCACATGGTTTCTGGAGTAAATGAAATGTATACATCAAGCTGCCTAGGAAGAGTCCCTTCCCTTCACTGGAAGGCCAGGAATGGGTTAATGTATATGAAAATGCTCTATGAATTGTAAGTGCTTAACAGCTGTAAGATGTTGCCTGATAAAAAGATCAATAACAAAAATTGGGCTTTCTTTTCTGAATGTAGCATCCAAACAAATTCAGGAAAAGACCAACTCCTAAAAGGATTATTTATATCACAAATAATAGCCACTTACATGTAAAGAACACTTTATGGCTTACAAAGTCCCTTCACACATGTGATTTCTTTCAATGGCAATCAATGCTCAGGAAGGTGTTTTCTCATCTGAAAGATGAGGAGACAACCTAAAAGAACTAAAGAATATTCCCAAGTTCCCATGGGAAAGTAAAGTTCAGACCCAAATCCAGGTCCTTTACCACGTAGCATTAACGGACTCTTTCCAGTGAACACTGAAGTAATATTTTAAACACAGAAAAAAGAGCCATTCATCCCCATTCTTTTTGAAATGTGAATTACATTCCTTATATGCAAAATTAGGTGGACAGTAGAGACCATTAGAACTGATTATGCCAAAGGCCATCATCATTAGTTGCACAGAAGCCAGCATTAAGGATTTGCAGGCATAAAAAAACTGTTTCTTTTGTCAAAAGCAATTATAATTAATTCACAAAAATGTATATTTCAACCCAAATCAGATGATGGAATAAACCAAGGGGGAGTGATGGGCCCCTTCCATAACTGAATGTGAAAACTCTTAATTAAACCCAGGCATTCAAAAGTGGTTTCAGAAGACTGGTTAATGAACTAGGGTAGGGAGGGAGGACATCTCCAGAGAACCTTGCAGAATCTAGTTTCCTGGACCACCTCTTTTGTTTCTCTTGGTTGAAAGTAAAAAAAATGTCAAGTGCATTTCTCTCTTTGGAATCAAGAAGGGAACTGAGCTACTCTCCAGCTCTGTCGTAATGTATTTTCCAGCACTCTGACCAAACCTATGTAAGAGTCACTGAGTTCTGGGCACACAGCAATTGGTCTCAGAAAAACCTAATATCATAGTTTTGTTTACAGCAACAATGCCCTGTTAGCATTTGGTAGACATTATAACCTGGGAAAGATATTAGCAAAGAAGCCCAAGTATTTGATCCAAGGACAACTATTCAAAGACAACCTGTCCGCTATGCTTCATGGCAAAAACAAGCCATTCTTGATGATACAGAATCCAATGAAACCCCAGATTCGGGGAGCAGCCCTAAAAGATTCTCGATACGATCTCGCCACTACCTGGCAGGTGAGGGGTGGGAGTTGAAGGTCTGGTACAATTAGGAACTGAAATACAGAGGAGAATGCACTCCAACCTCATGGAAAGAATACATATTGATCTGGGATTAGGCGTCCAGGATTTGGGTACTGGTCCTGTTAATTCACTCATGCATCAAATATGTATTATATTTCTGACTGTCCATGATGTGCCAGGTACCACTCTGAGCAGTGGGGCTACCAGGAGAAGAAGAGCAAGTGTGGTTCTTATTCTTGTGGAACTTATAATCTAAGATTCTAGACGGACATTCACACTAACAAATGCAAAATTTCAGGCAGTGAAGTAAAGGAACGTGGGTCTGTGAGAGAGCACAAGGGTCATATCAACTCAAACGAGCAGCCACCGCCACCATTTAATGCGAGCTTGCTATCTGCCAGGCACCGTACTGTGCATTTACTCCTAACTTGAGGAGGTGACCTATTAGCATCACCTCCCCTTGTGTAATGCTGAGGATGCTAATTTTCCTAATTTGAGGAAGTGACCTACAAATCATCACTTTAATGTTGAGGAAATGGAGACAGAGAAAGTTTAATTAATTTGTGCAACATTCCACAGCTAGGAAATGGTGGAGCTGAGATTCACACACAGATGGATTTGAGAAAACATACTTTTAACTCCCAAGTGTACTTGTAGGACAAAGACTCCTCACACAGGCTAAATTCTGGGAAACGTTTGCTAAGAAGGTAACATTCGAGCTCAAAAGTGATAGGAGTAAATCCAAAGAAAGATTAGAAGAAAAAAAATTTTTGAGAGATTAGGAATTAACCCAAAGTTGGGCTGCAGGCTTAGCTGGAGGCTCCAGTGGGGGAGATTCTACACCAGGCTTCTTTTCAGGTTTTTGGCAGAACTCAGGTTGTAGAATCTACGGCCTGGCTTCTCGCTGGCTGTCGTCTAGAAGCTGACTTCAGGCTCCTGGAAGGAATCTACATGGGCTTACTCAACATCATCAAGCCAGCACAGAAAGTCCCTGGAGCACGTATCCTCCAAACAAGGTTAGATTCCCAAGATTTGGGAAAAGCTTTTCACTTAAGAGAACACTTGTTATTAGGGATTGGATTGGAGCAGGATATTGGGCCAAGATCTTGGTAGAATATAAGGGAAAACTAATTTTAAAGACTCCTCTAGTTCTCTATGGACATGAAGGTAAAGATCAGAATGCACTTTTGGGGAAGAAATCTGTCTTGCTTAGAAAAATCATTTGAATAGACATTTGGCTATGCAAAGGCAAAGCAAAGACTTAGAGAACAGATATGAGGAGACAATAAAGAAGGGTATGAGGAAACCTCTGGAGGTGACCAAACTTCTTGTAGTCATTGGCTTTGGAGTTCTGGGCATTGTTATTTGGGTAGGACAATCAGGAAAGATAGAAAATTTTGGAATTTTTGGATTGCACTTGACTACAGTGTCTGCCGTAAAGTCTTAATAAATGCCTGTATTACTCAGCCAAAGAGGTGCTGATGCAAAATACCAGAAATCTGTTGGCTTTTATAAAGGATATTTATTGGGGTATAAGCTCACAGTCACAAGGCCATAAAGAGTAAGTTATTTCCCTCACCAAAGTCTGTTGCCACGTGTTAGAGCAAGATGGCTACCAGTCTCTGCGAGAGTTCAGGCTTCCTCTTCCTCTTAAGGCTCCATGTCCCAGTTTCTTCCAAACTCAGCTGTAGGCTGGCATAAGGCTCATCTCTCTTCCTGGGGCTCGTCTCATTCCGGGTTCAGCTGCTCTGCTCTCTCCACAAGGCCAGCTGTGAACTATCAGGCGAACAGCTTGGTGGCTCTCTCCCTGGGGCTCCAGTTCAAATTCTCCCCTCTGCTGTGTCATTTTCTCTGTGAAAATGACAGGGACTCAACGTCCTATTGACATGGCCAAATCAAAGCCCTAGTCATAATTTAATCAAGTAAAAGTGAAACCTCTGAATTTAATACAATCAAGGGGTATCATGAGCCCAGAGGAACAGACCAGTTTACAAACATAATCAGTATTTCTTTTTGGAATTCATCAATAATATCAAACTGCCACAATACCTGTTGTATTTCTTTTTGGAATTCATCAATAATATCAAACTGCCACAATGCCTGTTGTATAAACTAAAGCATGAATTAATTAATTAATTAATTAAATCAAATGCTACATTATTTTCACTGTACCTTGCCATTTGACCCTTCACTATTCACTACTGAAATATGAGAAGGACATGGCCCCAATAAATAGCAGACTCATGTAAAACACATACACACACACAAACACACATATGATAAACAAAATGTCCCTCAGAAACAGGCACAGCCATCTGCCTAGGTTTGAAAGCATAATTTAGTAAAGAAACAGGCAGAACACATAGTTCAGAGAGTTAATACATAGTCAATAAAGTAACTAACCAATCCGCAGTAACAGCCCCCCAAAGGACAATTCTGGAGTGTAGTCTGCCAAAAAAACAGCAGACTCTTCGCTATTTAGTATATGAGTCCTTAGAGGAATTCATAGAAATTATCCCTATCTTTTTCATATCTCCTACTGATGAAAGTTACAGTGTAAAATGCAGCCTGAAAACCCCTTTGTTCATGTACAAAATCTGAGCTCACAGCTTTCCCTTTATCTTTTCCCCCTTTTCTCCCTGCATGCAGAATATGCTCAGAATTACCTATTAATGAGCAGTATTAATCCCGGAACAGATTTATAGAGTTGTGATAATGTTGCCATTAGCCAGCTGCCCAATCAGAAGTCCTGTCATCAAATCATTAGTGATTATTTTATAAAAGTACAATAACTCTAAGGGTCTATAAATGCTAGTGTTTTATTCTCTGCAACTGAGAACTGTTTCCACGCCTTTCTGGTCTGCTCCAGCCTGCAACTGAGAATTCCCACAGGGCCTGTGGCTGTTTAGTGCTTATGACTTTGTAACTTTATTTGTGTTGGGTGGGGACAAATGTTTTCATTCACATAATATATACTTGACCATAGAATTAGCTGTTCACCTAATTTGGTGTTTAGGCCCTTTAATTTCTGTGCAATCTATTGGATTTGTTGTCTTCATTAAGATGATTGAAATAAGACAGTCCATCAATATGTGGTCCAATTGCTTCAATTATCTAAACACAACTTCAATCTGGGCCTTTTCTGCCTCTAGAGAAACATGACTTTGGAGATCCTTATTTTCTGGACTTTTCCCTTCCAAAATGAAATCTGCCAATGGGCAGATGAGGCCAAAGGAAGATAAGCAAATTTATTCCATCTTCAACATTTAATACCTACTATGTGCACAGTTTCCCGAGAGTAAGGCACAAACACATATACAAACCAATACATAAACAAACCAGGATTCCGAGGAGTTAAAAATGTCCGCTTTCATTATATTATTGGCCACCATTACACATGCAGCTTCGTTTTAATTTGTAGAGTTGTTTTATTTGAAATCGAGTATTAAAAATGGCCTGTTTTTGCATAGAGGAGGCAAGTATAAACTTACTTCTGTATATTTTAACTTGTAATTCTTGTTCTCCAGAAATTATATACCAAACAAGATTCTGGGGTGAACAAATATATACGTACACCCTCACTCACTCAATCACCCATTCTCACCACATACACATTTCCAAAGACGTCTCTCCAAAATTACTTGCCCAATTAACTTCTTTATGAACAAATAAATTCAGTTCACCTCCAGACGTGCTACAGTTAAAATCTAGCAACCAGAATGTCTGGTTTCAGAATATTATTAATGGTAGTTATTAGCTGAAGAGGCAAGGTAGAAATGAACATATAGGGTGAAATTTACAGTTATTGCTCTGAAGTGAGATAGCAAGAGTGGCTCATTCCTTCTAATATGACTTACATACAATAAGCTGTGCATTTTAGGCTAAATGATTTGATTTTTGCCTGTAGTTCAGTAATTTCCACAAGATAAATCTGATGTAGTATCATCTGCTTTCATCATCCAACAATTTAAATCTTTGTTTTCCCTTCTCTGAGGAGACCTAAAAAGGGTTATATTCCATTCTTCTAAAGTAATTTTCATTTTCTCCTTTTCCCTGGTCTATTACATTTTGAGTTGCAATGTTGTATCTCTATCTATATATCCAACTGAAATCTGGTACCCTTGTCAACATTCTTTAAGAATATCTTCCAGGGGTTTTTTTCTCTCTCACAATCATCAAACACTAGTAAAAATGCTAAACATGGGGAACATTTGCCCAAGTTAAGAATATACTTTAGGGTATCAGTTCTAGCATAAGAAAGTAAATAAAATGTAAAACCAAAAGGACAAGAATTATTTTCACAATTTGCATATCATAGGCAGTGGACCAATATTGGGGCTCTGTGTCAGAAGACATGCTTTAGAGAAAGATAATCTTTTAGAACATTCATGCAGATATTCACATTGAAAAAGTGAAGGAACCACAGCTCTTGACAACCTACCTTTCTCACATGCTAAATCTTAGGATCATTAGGAACAAACATTGATTATGACACCTGATATATCACCTTCACCTTCGTGCGTAACTAACAAATGCCACTAGTTGTCCAGTGGGAATAGCATGATGCAACAGACAACTGCAAGTCAAGTTCTATGACTGAGCAAGTCAGTTGATAGCACTTTCCTTATCTGTAAGCATTTAACAAAGAAAAGTAATAAATAAGCATTTATCAAGTGTGTTCTCTATGCCAGAAACTATATAACGGTGTAAGTTTTCTGGAACTTTCTCTCATCCTATAAGCCTGGTAAGAGAAGAGGCTGTTTCTTCCACATACATCATTGTTCCTCTCAGGATATGATGTGCTTGGCAGTGTTTGGCACAGATGAGTTGCTTAGTAGATTTAGATAGAATAAAGGAAGGAAAGAAAGGTAGGTGGAAATATAGATGATGCTAAAAGGAAAGTGAGATAGGATTCCTACCACACAGATCACACAAGATGGTAGACAGAAAGCCACATAAAGCATAGATATAAAATACTTTTGTTTAGAAATAACAAATGACAATATTAGATAGAAAAGAAGTGTTTGAAGGGGCAGAGTGGGGAAAGATGGAGAAGACTGGTTATGACAGACATGCAGAGTATGTCCAGACAAATGTGCCCCTAACCACACTGCTCAGAGTCCATGAGCATGCAGTATGCTCACTCCACCACACTGAGCTGGTCTAAGCATTAGCACTGGATGGGTTTTTCTCCTGCAATGTGAGTTTCACTGAATGACAATGCCTACGTCTCCAAGTTTATTTATTTGGCTATTCCCAGTTCCTGGTCGTGCCGGTGTAACTCAAAATACCAAAGTGCATCTCTGACTCTTTCCGTGTTGTATATGCAGTAAATTTTCCTTCTCTTTTCCCCTTCTTTATGAGGACAGTTGCTCTTGGTGATTGCTTCTGGGATGTCTGGTCAGCTGGACTCTGCTGACTGACAGGACAAAGGTGTTATAAATCCAGGAAACTCCCCTCTCCTTCTCTCACTTAGAGGGTTGCACCTTCTGCCAGGAATGCAGTCTCAGCAACAGAGGCCAATGTGGTACCCAGAAAGGTCTAGGTGCCAGAGTGTGAAGGGCTGGCTGCTAAGGCCTGCCTCCAAATGGAAAGGTGGAAGGAGAGGTCCTGGAGGTTCCTGCATCAGGCTGCCAGGACAGCAGTGCCCAGTGGGCTCTGGACAGAAGCTCAGGTTGCGAAAAGAGAATACCTCAGGATGGAGCATATCTACGGCTGATGCAAGCAAGGTAATGGCGACAAGAAGGCAGAGATGGGTAGAAGAATCAGAAAGCCCTGGGTTTGAGACCAGATTCTACCTCTTCCCTGCTAAGGGAGTTTTTTTAATCTCTGTAACACTTAGTTTGCTCATCTGTAAGATGGTGAAACATAAGACAACCTATTTAACAGGGTTGTTGAAAGAATCGAAAGGAATACTGCATATACTTAGCAGAAAACGGGACACATAATAAGAACCCAAAAGTTAACAAGCATTACCACTGTTATTATTATTAAATCTATAATATCCACGCTAAGAATTTTAACCCACAGAAATTCCCTTATAAGTGGACAAGACCTTCATTCTAATAATGTTGAAAGTGGTGAAAAACTGGAAACAACCCAAATGTCCCCTAACAAAAGCAGGGTTTATGATATAAAACATTCTTACCATATTAAAAAGAATGAAAAAATAAATAAAAATTAAAAAAAAATAAAAAGAATGAGATTTACCTATGTGCACTGGCATGGCAGATGCCCAAATATATAATTAGGTAAACAAGAACAGTTTAATACATATAGTATCATACCATTTCTCTAAGTAAATTAAATGTATTTTTAAAAATCTAAAAAATAAGCATCAAGTTATTAATAACATTTATCTGCATGGAGCAAAATGAAAGTAGACTTTAATTTTCTAAATTATCCTGTGTGTGTGTATGGGTGAGGGGAGGATTCATGGAAACATATCCATTTTGTAATAACAATGTCTTTTTAAAGTAGCAGATCTTAAGATCACAAACTTTTCTCTTAATAGTCTTCATTTCAGATAGTTTGTTTGCTACCATGTGTTCCACTGGCCACAAGACACAAATATTTGGTATTTTTCTTCTTTCTATTCAGTAACTTGAACCTCCCTTGTTCTGAAATCTCATAAAGGATAAAAATTAAAATGGAGCAGTAGTTCGAAGAACTAGAGCTGAAAGCATGAAATAATTATATTTTGGTTGCTAACAATTCATTTTATTCATCCATTTACTTTTTAAAATTCTACAAATTATCTGAACAAATTCAATATTACTCTGCAACTTTCATTTAATAACACTAAGAGAACAAATCCAAATCCAACTTCAAGTAGTATGTCTTCAAAATTTTTTCTAAACAAATAAATTGGATTAATTCAAGAAAGCACTAAAAAAGGTAGTATACTGTTCCCTTGAATTTATATTTCCTATAACCTGACAGCCTTTGCTCTTTTTTTCCAAGGCTTTGGGATTTGATTTCTGAAACAATAATACAAAGCTAGAAACATTCCTAGGATTCCAATATATTATATGAAAAGGTGGATACGCTTTACAAACCTAATTTTTCAAACCATATAATAATTTAATTATCATTGCCCAGGTATTTTATTTGGATTAGCAAGTGGTAGAAAGACTACTACTCCAGTTTGACTGATTTTTGGAATGATTTAGCATTTTCCTTGTAATGTATATCTTGCATATGAGACACAAACATAACAAACAATGAAATGAAGCAAAGATTACATTGACCAGCTTGTTTTCATAAAATGAAGCACACTCTATCATCTTTTTCAAGGAAGAAACATATATTTGCAACCTTATCTCCTCACTTAACAAAACAAAAGGGCTGGACAAAACAGCAGTTTAGTAGCTTCCCTCAACCAAAGCCTCATTCACACAACAAATATTTGTGTGAACTCCCCTAAGTCTCTCCTCTTACTGTCTTCCTCCATGAAGTCATAATTTCACTCCAGAGTATTTACTTTTTTTTGTTATGGAGCATTCAACCAGAATATTTTATGACAGTCAAAATCAGCAACTGGACGACTCCCCTTGTGCTTATAACGAAGCATTTACATTCACTTATATTCACAATAAAATGTGCATTGCTTCCATTTACATGGCCCTGGAGATCAGAGTGATGTTCCTGGAAAATCCACAGGCATTATATACTGCTACTGAAAGGGAACATATGGAAATTTAAGTACTATTGCTGGTAATCCTAAAGAGAACTAGAAAACCTGCTTCATGTAAACCCACCAGGGAAGCAGGGCACAAAGTCAGCTGCTTCTCTTGCCTTTCACCTCAAGGGTTAAATTCCAAAAAACTGATGAGCACAATTTTGATATCGTGAGCCCTTTGATGCAAATGTTTTCCTTAAATCTAGCACAAAAGCTCCATTACTGGTTAGCTCCATAATTCAAGGTACACGGAGGTATCTGGCTCTGAAATCTATCGAGTATTTGAACTTGCCTTATTTAAAGTTTAAATCTCTGGTATACGGTGCAAATTAGTGAATGAACGTTTTGGAAGTGGAAGCATTCTAAAACGTCAGAGTCTGACATAGCCACATTTCTGTCATTTATAAAATCTGTAAAATGGGAATGTAAGCTCTTTTCTATTTATTTCAGGAGGTTGTTTGGGGCACAGAGTCCTTAACGTATGTGGACAACGTCTCAAGTCCTTCAAATGGCCTAAAAGGCCTTGTGTGACCTGGTCACCGTCAAACCCTTGCATTTTACCCTATCTTGACCTCTCTCGTATTCTTTATGCTCCAAGCACTCTGACCTTCTTTCAGGAGATGGCTCCGTGATCCTTCATGCATGAACAACGGTAGGAAAGGCTTTCCCCTTACATGCTTTTGAAGCACCCTGAGCTGACGCTTTGTAGAGCTTTCTACAACACAAGTTGAAATTGTTTGATGTACGTCTCCAGAATACCTGGCACATAGTAAGTGCTCAATAAATGTTTTAGATGGAATAAATAAAAAGTATGATAACAACTGTAAAAGCAGACAAGTCATAAACACTACACAAATAGAAGGGCAAAATTAATTATGACTTTTGCTTCCCCTTGCGACCATGTAGGGGTACGCTGACGCCCTTTTCCACCCTGTCTCTCTTTACCTCTCATGGCCATGCAGGGTCGCTGCCTCACAGAGTCAGAGCACCCAGCTGTCCTACTGTGTCAGGCCTTTCTGCCTCCTGCCCAAGAGCTGACTTTGGCCACAGCGGCCATACGGTCACCCGTACAATAAGAGGGATGTTTCCAGTATTAAGGGATGATTATTCTTTTACAATGAAAGGGGAACTTTGCACAGCTAGAAAGGTACTTAAGAAACCAATTTTCCCAAGTGTTAGAGGTAGCAACAGATTATCATGAAAACTTCTCAACTTTTAGGTTCTTCTCAACTGGAGAATCTCATTAGGGAGAAGGGCTGTGGAGGTCACTGAGACTGATCATTTTATTTATAAGATGAAGTGGCCCAGAAATTGACTTGCAGCTAATCTGGGGTGAAATCCTGGTCTCCAACCATATATGCACAAGCTTTAGAGTTCTTTCCTTTTGTGTGTGCAAGTGTGTGTGCGTGTGTGAGATGTGTGCATCACAGGACTAAGGGTGGCAAACACGTCAACGTTATTCTAGTTTTCCACACTGATATCCAAGAAAATGAATAGAAGCAAGGCAAGGTTATTATTTCAAATTCACCTGATGAGTGTTTGAAAAATAAAAGTGTTGTTACAAATGTTCGCAGTTTTGTTTTATTTTGTTTTTGCCACCAAACAGGGCAAAATCTTTTCAGCAAGGGACGTTCCCCCCACTGAAATTAAGTAAATGGGGAACATTTTAAACACCAGCAGTCAAGCAATCCGTGAACAATGAGAGGGTGGCTGTTATTAGGTTGAACAACTGGAAACTGACATTTTTAGAGGTCAAAACAATCTTATATTGTCAAGCTCAACTGGTTCATCCTAAAAACATGCACTGTGCTACACACGGATAGAAGCTGAACATTCAGTTTCTTCCCTAAGAAGTCTATATTTTCTTAGAAAGAAAAGCTAAAAAGTTATGAAAGGAAAACTACCAAACGCAGCGTAGGGGAAGGAAGGGCTGGGGCTAAACTGTGCAGTATTGTTATATGCATAATGCTATTTGTTTACATTTCAGTGGGGTGTAAACATAAAAAAAATAGTTTGTTTTTTCAAATACCTATTTTCAACCATGCCTGGTCAACTCACCATTTCCTAATGCTTGATGTCATGTTTGGATAAATTGGATGATTTTCAATTATTAAACTTGTACCAGTCCTATTCCTGTTGTTTTATTTTATTTTATTTTTTAAAAAATTTATTTATTTACTTATCCTCCCCCTTATTGTTTTATGCTCTCTGTCTGCTCTCTGTGTGTTCTTCTGTGTCTGCTTGTCTTCTCTTAGGGCAGCACCGGGAACCAATCCTGGGACCTTCCGGAGTGGAGAGAGTCGCTCAATCTCTTGTGCCATCTCAGCTCCCTGGTCTGCTGCATCTCTTATTGTCTCTCTTCTGTGTCTCTTTTTGTTGCATCACCTTGCTGCGTTAGCTCTCCGCATGGGCCAGCACTCCTGCACAGGCCAGCTCTCCGCTTGGGCCAGCTTGCCTTTCACCAGGTGGCCCCGGGAATCGAACCCCAGACCTCCCATATGGTAGACGGGAGCCCAATCGCATGAGCCACATATGCTTCCCCCTGTTGTTTTATTAACATCATCTCAATAATATGCAATAAGACAATAAGAATTAGACATTACTATTGACCTTAGTTTTCAATGGAAAAATATGAGGTTCAGAGAGATTTAAGACATTCCCGTGGGCCCTTAACTAGTATATAGAAAAACTCCAGATTTACATGCTACCTCAGCAGGGAGGTTGTATAGAAAATAATAGTTACTAGGGCTAACTGAGCAGAAGGACAATGATGATAAAACTGGAAGAAAAAGATGGATATCTAGCATCAAGCTGAAATTAAACCCTTTTGGCAACAACAGACTAAATAGGGCAGCCTAGGAAGAAGTAAAATAAATAACTAAATAAAAAATAAAAATGACTCCAATATTTCAAGTCTGAGTGACTGGGCAAATGATCTTATCTGTAGAAACTTTAAAGTCGAGAATAAAACTGGCTCAAGAGGGAATCAAGGTAGTGAATTCAGTTATCAGCTAAAGACAGTCTCTTTGAAATAAGTCTCGTGAATACTGGAACTAGGATCTTCAGAGTTCAGGAAACTATTTTATTTTGAAAATGCCTGCCTGGCCCTCACATAGCCAGTGCTTAACCAAGAGCTAGCTGCATTAAATAACTCCTCTATGCTGTAGCTGTGCCTTGCTAGCTTCTGGCTTCTACAATGAAGGCTTTTCTCAGGGACAGAATTACTGATTCCTAACGAGCCACGTGGTTTCACAGACCCACGCCATGCTGCCATCTTGACAGCCCTCCCAGAGCAGGCTCTTGTAAGCTAAGCAAGGTCAGGGCTGATTATGACTTGCATAGCCTGAGCTGCCTGACTGATATCATATTCTAAATACAGACCCAGAGAAATTCAGTGAACCTTGAACAGATTCAACCCTATACATTTACTGGGCATCTGCAATGGGGTCGGGCACCAGCTGTGCTAGGTGTAAGAGCTACAAAGATGAATAGCACATTTTATGCTTTCAAGTCACTCACATCCAGGCCTGGACACGGACAATGAAATAGTCACGATCAAATACTAAATGATAGAGGAGAGGCAAGCTTTAAGGGGTGAGTGATCAGTTGATTCTAGTGAGACAAATAAGGTAAGGGAAAGAACACGGCAGAAAAGCCAAATTAAAGATGTGTTTATAAGAACAAATGCTCACAAAAGGAGAAGTACAAGAATTACCCAGAGAAGAGGGGAAAGCCACGCTCAATTGTGCAGTTTAGATTGCACATCTCATTTCATACTTATTTATTCAATTTCCTAAAGTAGGAGTCTGACAGTTTTTATTTTTAGAATGCCACCTACATAAAGTATGAGGCCACGGACAAAAATACATTTCACACCAGAAACCCTAAAACAGTGAAATCTACATTGTCATCTGCTACACAGAACAAAGAGTCACATGTTACCATAGAAATTCCCCATTCTCTTCTGTGGGAAAGTATTTTAAATAAAGCCCTCTCAGTCAGATACTCTCAATTAAAAATAGTAAACGAAGGACCAATTGTGGTCCCTTTGGATTTGCTAATAAAATTCATAAATGACTTTCCATCAGGTATTCAGAAACATGTAGCATATGGTGGAATTTTCAAGGCAACTAAAGTATATCATTTACATTTTACTACCTTGGGTTCTTGGCAGTTTGGATGGAATTAAATAATTAGTTACCCAAAACAAGGCCCCGCAAGGTAGTCAAGGTGGCAGATCAAATAGAGGAGACAGTCATAGCAGATTTTGATATGGAATATGTACAACTTCCTATACTTTTCCAGAAGAAATTTAGTTTTTAGTTACTTCAGTACCACCTTCTTCAACTTTATCCTCTAACGCAAAGTATTCATAATACCCAGCACACTTCAGTAAGTTTGAGTTTCTCTTCTCCATCCACAATTTTACTCAAGCTCTTTTGGCACCCTGGTTTATAAAAGTTTACAGGCTTCTTGAGGGCAGGGATGGGCTGCTCTTTCTCAAAGACCTCTTTTAGACCACAGAGCCCAGTTACTGTGTTTTGAGAGAGTAAATACTTTAAAGTATCTTCCATGCCTCTCCAACTGAACTGAGGAAATAATTGCTTTCCACTTTCCGCAGCACCTCATGTCAGTGCCCCAATTTGTGCTCACTATACATTTATATGTATGAGTGTGTGCTGCTCTAAATAAGTCCAATAAAATTCCACACCATCTTTCTGACTCCACAATAAGGAACAGCAGCCATTGGAGGACAGAAACATACTAAATTTTGCCGCAATTTTTCTTATGACCCAAATGTATGTAGATGAAAGAGCTTATATGAACCGTACATCAGAATGCATAAATGATGGATATTGTTATTCCTCTGACATGTCCACCTGGTCAACTGCTTTCAGCTGGCCTGCTCAGGTGGCTTCAACAAGCAGATGGTGATCCAGCCAAAGCCAAAATAGGTTAAAGATTGCCCTCTTGATAGGTGCCTTCCAAATCCAATTTTCAGTATGTTATATGGATGCCTCTTTACTACTCACCTGCTCAGCTTTGGAACCATTCCCCAGTCCCCAGCACATCCTCACACAATGTATAAACACATACACTCACTGCCATCCTGCCCAGGGCCTCCATTAGACATGAGAACCCTGAAAAGGAGTTGATCTCTCGCTTGAGTTGTCTCATAAATCACTTAATCTTCCTCCCTTGCTCCATATTAACCTTTGGTCTTTGATTTCTTCCTTTTCATTTGATTTTATGACCTGCTCACTCAAGAAAGTCTCTTTATGTTGATTCGTATGGAAGTGACTCCCTAAAAATATATTTCAATCTATATGTGACTATGATTATTCTAGTCCATAACTTAAGGTCTAAAATATCATGCTGCAAATGCATACACATCAGTAAGTGCATTTAATGATAATCAAAAATCTCCTAAGAATCTGGAATATTCTCGACATCTTCCTTGTTCTGCTAGGGTGGACTGGTTGTTGCCTTCCTCTGGCAAACAAGTAATTGCTGAAGATCAAAGAGCATTATTTTGTTAAGTGAGGAACTGAGCCCTTCCATCATAAAAGGGGGCATTTTAAGACTTTGTTCCTGTAGGGATTCAAACAGTCAGCTTTTCACAGATATGTAGGTTCTTTCGGAATGTTTCACCTTCCTCTTGACCCTGCGCTCATGTCAATGAATAACAAATAGTCCAGGGCAGCATCTTAGGATATGTTCATGTCTATTGTTCACCAGTGACACAAAGAGATAATAAAGAGCCTGACCAGGATAGAGGGCGGAGTGTCACTGGTATATGGAGTGCTCTGCCAAAAGGGGAGTGGAGTGGCCTGGGAGAGGTCTCTAAAAAAGGTACAAGGATAAAGAAAGATGCAGAGACTCCCAGAAACTCCAAAGAGGTAGGAGAACTAGGAGAGAGTAGTACTCCAGTACGAGATCAGAGACACAGTCCCCACTTCCAAGCACCTTGCCATGAAGATGGCGAGACAAACACATACCAAAATAGCCTTTAATCAAGATCCACGATGATAAGACCTACAGCAGTGATCCATATCAACTGGGCTATGGAGAAGAAAGAATTATTTAAGACCAGTAGATATCTGAGAAAGGCAATGCAGCTCACCATAATGACATCATTGCTTATTTTTTTCTAAATAGAGCAGACAATGAATAGACTCAGTAAGGGAAAACAAATTATAAAGATATCAAAGGGCATCCTGAGACATCTCAAGTATATTCCCCACCACCTGTCTTCTTACTTCTTTTTGTTCAGAAGTTCAGGAGTAATCTAATATCAGTCTTTACCCTCGGCACCACCTAAATTGAAAGGAACACTCTTCCCCTTACCTCTTTGCTAAATATCTCCTCAGCCACAGGGTTTTAGTTTGACATTGCTGTCTCAGAAGGCCTTCTCCAGCCCCCTGTGTTACAGCAGTCACACCTGTTCTAGGCTCCCTTGAGTCTCTCGTTCTCATCAAGATACTCCTCACCCTCTGATCACTGGTCTCCCGTGTCTTTTTCCTGCTTAAACTTAAAGCACCTTTATGGCAGAAGTCACTTCTATCCCTTTCATCCCTGTGTTCCAGCACTTAGAACACAATCAATACATGCCTTTTGACCAATCAAGGTGTTCTGTGCCCACCCTATGCCCAAGCCCAGAATTAATTTAGCTGTGGTGGACTGAGGTTTGTAAGAGGAGTGGAAGAACATTCTTTATATTTTATAGGTTCTCACTTTGAGGAACACACGTATATGCCTCTTCTAATCATGTCTGCTCCTGGTAATAAATTTATGACAAAGAAACTTTTTGCTGGTACAACAACTGTACACTAGCAGAGAGAGTACTGTAGCCTACTACCTGGTTCAGAAGCCCTCGTACATAAAACGGCATTGCTCCTGGAAAGGAAGAAACCAGACGAGAGAGCCTTGGCACAGCGTTTACGAGGGGCCACTGGAGCAGTCTGAGAGACGTCTTTCGTCCCCAAGGAAGAGGAGCTGCTCCGCTATCTTCTAACAATTGAACATGATGTTCTCCAGTTTGATTTAACATTTCCTCAAGGCAAGGCATCTGTGCAATGTTTGTGATCCGCAGCTTCACACGGATGCTGGCAGCAGAAGTGCCCTGAGAGCCTCAAGTGACGGCAGATCCCAGGAAATCAGATGGATACCCGAGGAATCACTTTTTCAGTAGTCTTTCTACACAGAAGGCCCAAGGAGAACATTATTCTAGACTAGGAGTGCAGGAATGGTATTTGTTAAACATATGAGAAAACATTCTGAGTTCCTTTCCAGTCCCTATGCTCACACAGTGTTTTCTCTGAGAGGGCTTGCTGAACAAAATCCCCTTACCTTATCTCAGCTGTAAAATACATGATTACTGGGACCCCAGTTTTAGGAATTCAAACGAAAAACCAAAGAAAGTTAGTTAATGTCTCACAAACTCTTGGAGAGATTTACTGCACATTCTTACAGGACTAAGTCCTAAAACCAATCTATTTCTGTCTGTATTGATGCCAAAGATGAAGGAATAAAGCAGGTGCTTACTAAACTTGCAGGTGAAGATGAACTAGGTGATGTTCCAAATCCTGTAAATGACTGGATGGAACTTCAAAATAATTGTAATAAACTAAGAAAGGACCCTAAAGGAACAAGATGAAATGCAAAAGATGGGGGGTGGGGGTGAAAATGCAAGATGGTGGCTGACTGCTTTGCTCTACCAACTTCACAAACACACACACACCCACTCACACAAATGCACCTGAGGTTATGACTAATTCCAATTAAACTAGCAAACATTTACTGAGTACTTGCTATATGGTAAATACTTTGCCGGTTGGGTACACAAACATGAAGAACAGTCTCTGACTCTAAGAAGCTTATAAGTCTAATTAGGGAGATAGATACACAAACCAAGAGTCACGACTGAGGGCAGTAGTGAGCAGACACGGATGTGCACAGGAGCAGAGAAGCACAATGGAGAGGAGCTTACATGTGAGCTAAGGATGAGTGAGGGTTTGCTAAGCAGATAAAGGGTGGAAGAAAATTCTGAAAGGCAGAAGTACACACTCTAAGTCACAGGTGAATGGAAAAGCAAGCAGCCTGCTGAGAACCAAAATTTGGCCTGCAGAGGGTGGAGCTGGGAGGGGAATGGAACCAGCTCAGATCATACAGGGCCTCGTATGCTAAACAAAGGACTTGGATGGACAGCACCCAGCATCATCTAAGAGTTTAAGCGCAGAAGAGACGTGGCTAGACCTGTACTTTACAAAAATCCCTGTGGCCTCTGTGTAAGATGGCATGACAGTTAATATTTGTGTGTCAACTTGGCTAAGCTATGGGACCCAGCTGTTTGGTCAAACACTAACCTAGGTGTTGCTGTGAACATAACATATTTTGTAGCTGTGGTTAAAACCTCTATAATCAGTTAACTTTAAGTAAGGGTGATTGATAATATGGGTGGGCTCCATCCAATCAGTTGAAAGACCTTAACAGCAAAACCTGAGGTTTCTCTGAGGAAGAATAAAGTCTACAGATTTTGGTTTACCAGTGCCCCCAATAGTGTGAGCCAATTCCCTGAAATAAATCTCTTAACACACACATACATACACACACACACATCAATAATCTCCTGTTGGTTCTTTCTCTGGAGAACTCTAATGATACAGATACATAAAGGGGAGCAAAACTGGAGGTAACAGAGCTGAATGCCATAACCGCTGTTAACTTATACAATGACAAGTGGATTCAGACCCTAAAAGGGTCTTAGCAGTTCAGTTTTATGCATAAAGTTCAGTTCCAATGTGGGCTCACTAAAGTCTGGGACTGTACCTCATTCCCTCCATCCTGGGCCCTAGCACTGCATGCTGCACACCATAGACACAAAAACAAACGTTGACTTGCATTATTAGCCCAGATGGAAACATGGTGCCTCCAGGAACAGGTGGTTTTTTACAGAGGAAATCCTGTTCCACTGCCCTTAGCTCTTGTGCCTTCAACTTGCTTGTAGCTTATCACAAGGCAAACTAAACAGCGTGTGGATATGGGGGAATGGATAATTACTTATGGTGCAGGTGGGAGTAAAAATTACCATGATTACATATTTCAGGGCACTAAAAAGTGTACAGGAATTATATCCATGTGCTACTCATTCAGCTAAGGAGCTAAAACTACAGATATAACTGAAACTGCTTCTATTTCCCTCCACATATCATCACTATGGTGAATATCTCATAGTCATGCATACTTCTAATATATTTGTTGCATGTGAACATTTCCGAAAACAATTTACGATAATATACTGCATGTTTTATATGTTATGTAAATAATATATATAACATAAAAAGAAGTCTCTTTTGAGGTCTTCGTTTTACCTTCTACAATATTTTTTGAGATTTATTTATATTGATAAACACAGCTCTACTTTATTCATTTTCACAGGTGTGTAATATGCAACTGCATGAATATATAACACTTCATTTATACATTCTTCCAAGATGGACTTTTAAGCTGTTCCCAGTTTCTTGCCATTAGGAGCAATGCTGTAATAAAGTCTCATGCACCTGTAGGAGTTTTCTCAGGTACTGATTAGCTTAGGAAATTTTCAAATTTCCTTTACTAGATTTAGTCAAATCGTTCTCCAAAGTTGTTGAACCAATTTACACTCTCCCCAGCAGTGTATGTATTTATGTTGCTTCACAGCCTCAAAACCACTTGGTTATAGCTAATACTTAATTTTTCCCCACCTGAGGGGTGTGAACTGGTTATCATGATTTTAATTTGTGTTTCCCTGATTACCAGTCAGGACAAGCATGTTTTCATGTTTACTGCTCCTTTTGGTTTACTCTTTCATGAATTGCTTAGTCATAACATTTGCCATTTTTCTATTGCACTATTTTTCCTAGAATTTGTAGATTTCATTTGTATATTTGGATGCCAATCCTTTGTTAAAAACTTTTATAGAAAACAAATTAGTAATATGCATAAAGGCCCTTAAAAATACATATCCTTTGACCGAACAATTACACCTCAATCTCTTAAAACTAAGAAAGGAATAAAAGTGTGCTCAAAGATTTAGGCTCCAAAACAATGCTTATAATAGGAAAATATTACAAGCTATGTATTCAAATAATAGCAATAAAAAGAAAAAAAATCATGAAATTCTCCAACAAAAGATGGGACTGACATATCCATCAAATAGACTGCTATGCAGACATTAAAACTGAAGTTATAGAAGAATGTTAATGTATAGAAGAATGTTCAAAATATATTCATTGCAATGAAATTCTCAAAAAGAAATATAATACTAAACGAAATTATTACTAGTTTATAGGATTACAAGTATATTTCTTCTCTTTATAGATATATTTTTCTGTAGAGGGTATGAACTATTTTTTTTAACTTATGTATATAAATATAATAGACCTTCAATTTTGGACTATCAGGAGGAAAATGAATCTGAGACAGAATTTTCAGAAGCACAAGACTGCAGAGCATTCAAAGCTTCAAATAAGAGCAGGGTGTTCATGTGTGCTGGACTTCTGTTCCCAAGACCAGACATTTTGGCCAAACCCACAGAAAATTATCACCCTTGGATCACTGCTGTCTCACCTAATGGAAAATAATAACCCTAGAAGTTCTGTGGGTTCCATATACTGCAGGTCTCAGTGTTTTCCAAAGCGCTTACAACCTAAGTAAGACAGATGAGACAATTAAGACAAACAGACAAGGGATGGGAAAGGCAATTTGTACCACAGTCATGGAGTGGAAATATGGTTTATACGTTCATGCTTACATTTAAGGACAGTTTAAGGAGAATCAAGCCAGATCTAAGTAGAAAATATAACTAGTACTAAATTCTGAGGGTTGTGAAATAAGTATAATATTTTGTAGCTGATGGTAGGACAGAATGACTCAAAATAAGACTGAATTTAAAATACCTTGACCCAAAAGTCGGATGGTCTGGACTACCGGTATATGCCAATTAGTTAACAAAACATTTGCTTATAATTATCCAAAATTTTCAAAGAATCATGGTCGGAATAGGAGAGAATTTACTCCAGAGCCTGCAGACCTGGGGTCAAGCCATGGCACATTACTCAATCTCTTCAGCCTTGATTTATTCATCATAAGAATGGAAGAATAACACAGCATGCACCTTGCATAGCTGTTGGACCTTTAGAGATAATGAAAATAAAGATATTATGTGTGCTGTGCTGGAGGCATTCAACAAATGGAGCACATTAGTCACAGAAATGCAGTGGTTTCTTTCACACTTGTAACTGCAGCATCTTTGGATTATATGTCCCAGATAGTTAACCTCTACAATACTGTAAACTAAAAGACTGCTTACTAAAAAAGCTTACTCTTCTAATGAAGGATGTTGTTAACGTGGGAAAATGTGTGAGAGGTAGGGAGCGGAGCATATGGGAATCCCCCATATATTTTATGTAACATTTATGTAATATAAGTATCTATTTAAA
This sequence comes from Cabassous unicinctus, assembly GCA_029593785.1. NCBI lineage: Eukaryota > Metazoa > Chordata > Mammalia > Cingulata > Chlamyphoridae > Cabassous > Cabassous unicinctus. Next base: position 28,654 of record JAQZBX010003035.1, read on the forward strand.
AAATAAAATGTATATTATAAAAAAATAAAATACAATCTATAATACTTTCCTTTTTAAAAAAAGCTGACTCTTAAAGCTTTGACTAAAAGTCTACTAGAAACACTATATGGTTTCAAACTTTACTTTTTCTATTTAGAATATATTTTTCATCTTAAATAATCACTAAGTATAATAATGAAGAAGATGCTTTATAAGAAGAAGTTGCTCATGGTCAAAGACAAAACTAGCTCCTCTTGTTTTGTGCTCATGTAAAATATACAATGAATATTTTAATCTAGCTCCTAAAATAGTATCCAACCATTTCTCCTTTGTTTTGCCAAGAAGAGACAGATGGTGAATCAGCTTATAAATCAGCCCCAAAAATTCGTGAAGGCAAATAAGTGCTTTATAAATCAGGGTTTTAAAAAGGTCTCATTTTTATAACAGTTATTACTGTGAAGCAATCTTTACCTAATTATCTTCATAAACATTAAACAGGGCTAATTTATAAGTTCCTGAACAATTCTGGGGTTTTGAATGATACAATCAACATCCCACATGCCTGCCTTTTCTCTTTTAATCATCACTAACATTTACAATGACCTTGATCGGCCCTATGGTTCGTTAAGCTATGACCCAAAAAGACAATGAAACCAAGCTGGGAAATTATTATTCGGCTCTCAAACTCAGAATACATTTGAAAATGACTTTGGGATGACAAGACACTTCAGTAGTTTGGCTCTGGCCTCCATTCAGGGGGAAAATGATATGAGGAAAATAAGTGATTTTAAGAGATTGACACAAAGCCTCTAAAGCTACATGCACCCTCCAAAATTTTGTGTGGGCCTTTGTGCTGATCTTGCCTCAGTTTCTCAGAAAGAAAAGGGAGAAAACTCTTCAGAATATTCTGGGCGCCTGTTCATTATAGATGCTATAAGAGTCTATATGATGAGAGAATTTTCTAAGGTTTTCATCGAGTATATAATGCACCAGGCTAGGCCAGCCATATTCTAACTTGAATTTTATTATAAGACCTGTACGGCTGCCGAGTTAAAGAATAAAATATAGTAAGATACGAGACATGGAGAGTTACTACATGGTGAGTCTTCTGTTTTTGCAGGGCTGCAATCCCTGAACTATCCACCATTCTGAAATCCCCAAAGCTCAGAGAAGTCATTTAACTGCAGACCCTCATCTAACCAGGAACCATTTAATGATTCAAACTGACCTGGCCCGATGTGAGGCCATTATACTCAGCCCACTAGTGTAACTCTCCATCTGTTTTGCTGCTGAAATATTAAAGTACTTGATGAAGAGGTGCTGCCCTGGGCCCTACTGAGGGTACCATACATATGTTAGAGTATATGACCCCTCCCCATTGCTTTTCAAAAATTCTAAAAAATACTGAATCCCAAAACACAGCTCGCCCCAAGGGTTTTGATATGGAACTATGCATTATCATTTATATTTTCCTTTCTTCTAAGAGAAGGATGTTAACGATGCAGCCCTAAGGTTGGCGAAACAACGAAACCTCAGGCAAACGTTCAAAAACCGGTGATGCGGGAAGCGGATGTGGCTTAAGCGACTGGGCTCCCGTCTACCATATGGGAGGTCCAGGATTCGATTCCCGGGGCCTCCTGGTGAAAGGCAAGCTGGCCCGTGCAGCGAGCTGGCCCAAGCGGCAAGCTGGCCTGAGCAGAGAGCTGGCGCAGCAAGATGATGCAACAAAGAGACACAGAGGAGAGACACAACAGACCAGGGAGCTGAGGTGGCACAGGAGATTGAGCACCTCTCTCCCACTCCAGAAGGTTCCAGGATTGGTTCCCAGTGCTGCCTAAAGAGAAGACAAGCAAACACAGAAGAACACACAGTGAATGGACACAGAGCAGGCAGTGAGCACAAAAACAATGGGGGGGGGGAGAATAAATAAATAAATCTTTAAAATAAAACAAACAAAACAAACAAACAAACAAAAATGGTGATGCTGTTGGATCTGGATGAGAAGACGTGGTGGTAAGGTCAGGCCTCAACAACACTCATCGTCCAGTGGGTCACTTGGGACCTTGTACAGTACAGATGATGCAGGCACAAGCTCAGGGGATCAGTGATGCAAAACAGACCAACACCAAGAAACAGATACACCACAAATGAGCCTGGACACATTCAGACGTGACTTTTTAATTATGTGTAGGCCAAGGGATAAGGGAATTTGTGGACTGGTGAGTGAGCTGATCCTGGGTTTTCTTCTTTACACGGAGTATAAATGAGTAGGGAATGAGGCTGAGATCGTGGCTCATTGGACTAACACAAGGAAAGAATGGGCTAAAGGAAGATGTGAAATAACTAAGGAGCTTGGGAGCAATGAGGGGCGTGTGTGTGTGTGTGTGTGTGTGAGAGAGAGAGAGAGAAAAAGAGAGAAGATGAAAATTACTATATGTGTCAAAAGACGTAAGGAAAGGAAGTGACCTGGCTAAGTGACCAACAGGGGTGATGGGGACCAAAGGAGAGATGCTGTATGGGGAAGTGATGGATCAGAAACCATTTTCTTCTTACTTGTATACCCCCTTCGAATTTAGGCTTTCGATTGTTTGTTTTCCTCTTTGCTTTCCCACCCTCTGGGTTTAGCTCTTTATCTTGATAACAGTAATAAGCACCCCATATATCCATAGAGATAGTACTTTATGATTTTACGAATACTTCCATATCATGATTTTTTGAGACAACAATGCTCTAAGGTAACTAGAATAGGTATTATTATCCCTAAAAATAAAATTTAGAGTCAGAGAACCAGAGTTCAAATTATAGTTTGATTACTTCCTAACTTGAACAAGTTAAGCACTTACAGCCTTGGTTTCATCATCTGAAAAATGGAAACAACACGGCACAGAATTAAATGAGGCAGCGTATATCAAAGTGCCGTTCCACACTTATTAACGCTAAAGCTCTATAACTATTGTTCGTGACTACGGTGATTACATCTCTGATTTTGTTCATGTTCTATTCTTAGGCACTGCCTCCAATCTTTTCTCTCCTCTTTAAAGGCAAAGCTTTATGACATAGCCAAAATCAGTACTAGGAAGCCTCAACTCAATTTTCACTTAAAAAATAATTCTGATAATTGCATTGGCTTAATATGAACTTTCTGGCATAAAGCACACCGTTGTCTAGCAAGATGCTCAACACTGAAATGCAATTCCATTAGCTTGCAATTAGTAGTTTTCACACGTACAGGAAAAATAAATTGATTTAGCACCTTTCTCCTGTCCACAGTAATACTGAAGATTTTTTTTCCTTGCCGTTATTGTACCCTGGCTGCAAATATTAGTTACCCTTACTGCATATCGCGTAAATCAAATAAACGTGCTTTTTTCCCCCATAATCACGTTGGCAGCTGCTCCAGCTTGTTTCAATGGCCATCCACTGGAACTCATTAAGAAAGCATTATGTATAGTAAATTAAAATGCAAGGTCTATGATCTGCAGACAAAAAGATGACAAAGCTTATCAAACGTAGGCTTTGGCCTTCTCATTAGCTCTCAGGGTTTAAATGGCATAGTCTTCTCAAACAAGTCCCAGAGCATTTTTATTTTTATGAGAAAAGGAAAGCCAGGAGCAATGAGCCTTATATGCTCGAGTTATGTCTGCATTCCAAAGAAATAATTTTTAAACAGAAATTGAAGACTCCTATTAAGATTCTAGGATGTTCTGAGACCTGCTCAGAAAGTACATATTTTTCCTATTCATCCTTTCAGTGTTCTTCTACAATAATACAATCTATTCGCTTCAGCATTACTGGCCAATGCAAAATTATCAGATGCAGTAGCAGGGTTATATATGAGAAATGGCTCCCTGAGAGGCCTTTTAAGTGGCCCTATGTATATTTCTGCTAGGGCATCCATGCCATTATAGCTGTTCCTACATGTCTGCACAGCTGAAGGTAACCCTGCTAGCTGGGGCAGAATGTCGGCTTGGAGGAGCCCCAGGTCATCAGATATGAAAAAAAAAGAAAAAGCTGGGGATGTGGACCTTAAAAATTAAAGTCGAGGGAGTATGACATCTGCCTTCGGATACTTCAAGATGGCAACTGACCAAGGACGAGACTTACTTTTCAGGGACCCTAAGAGGCCGATATGCAATGACCAATCGCTAGAATGCCAAGGAGGCAGGCTTTGGTTTGCTGTGAGAAAGAACTCTTGTAGAGAGCTGCATAACATTTAGACAACCACTACTTACAGGGAATGTTAAGGGCGCAATCACTCCAGCAGGTGGGACCAGGTGGTCTTGAGAGGACTTTCCAACCAGGAGATTCTGGAGTAAAGCCCAGTCATCACGTACACTTCTGACATAAAGATCTCTGGTCTCTTCCTATCCCCAGGACCTTGTACAGGGGCTGGCACATACTCACAAGAGCAGAGTCCATGCTTTACTGAGCACTTAGCATGTGCTAAGTGTCAAGTACCTGACATTTCATTGTTTCCCTTAATTCTCGCCACAAATCTAGAAGATATTATCTCTATTTTCAATTAGGAATCCGAGTCTCAGGGAATTCAGGTTAATTGTCCAAAGTCAGACAGAAAGGAAGAGGTAGAAGACTGCAATTAAAATCTACGTTTTTCCAACTTTAATATCCAAGAATTTATTCTTTTGTCTTGTCCTTGAGAAATCCCACTATAGATATGTGTGCCAGATTGCCTATATAATAACCTGGTGTGCTTGCTAGAAGCACAGTTTCCTGGCCCGAACCTAGAAGAAGCTGACTGAGTGAATCTCAGTGGGAATCAAGAATTGGTATTTTAAACAAAATCTCCAAGTCAATTCTGACCCTAGTAAAAACAGCTACCATTTACTGGACACTGATTAGCTGTCAGTCACTGCACTAGGTGCTTCACATGGATTATTTATTTTCATGGAAACCCTATGAGGTAGATTCTAATATTATTCCCACTTCACTGATGAGGAAACTGAACTTTGGGAGGGCTCAGAGCCTTCCCCCAGGCTGGCAGCTGGTGGAGCTGGCATTTGTACAAAGGCCACATGCTCCAGAGTCAGAATGCTTCATCACTGTGCTAAATTACCTCCCAATAAACACACACATGATTCAACTACTTGTTAAAGGTATCTTCCACTTATTTGTTTAGAAATGGCCAGTGTAACTGACAGCATTCCAGAGCCTACATTTAGTGCACTGTCTATAAATCTGATCAATCGTACATATTTATTAGGCATCTTTAAAGTACTGGGACCCATATTTGCTCAGCTGTGAAGTCTCCCAAAGTACCCAAGCAAAATAAACTTTTCACTCCACAGTGCTTCCAAAGTACATCAAACCATGCTGCCATCCCACACGCTGGCAAGAACGGGACCTCTCCACACTGGGCATGGCATGGGACTTGTGCGTAGAGCATCAGTTCTCAGCCACAGCAGACATCAGTGTGTGTGTGTGTGTGTGTATGTGTGTGTGTGTGAAGAAGGAAATAACAAGGGTGGTGTAGAAGACACCCAATGGACAATACGGTTGGCTGTAGGAAAACGGTATTTCTTTATGAGATAAAAGACAAAGAGGACGTAAGGTATTAGATGTTCTGTTGCCCAGGAAATAAAACAAACACATTCTTTTAACTCTTACATTTTGTCAGAATTCAATTTTCTGAAATAACATCTTAATGAAAAGCAATAATAAAGGAGAATTAGTCACTGCATCAGGATGTTAAAACATGAAAGCTAATTAGTAATTAGATATTGAACTCAGCAGAATGAGCAAAGGGGTGGTTCGAGGTAAAACAATGCACAAAACATCCTAGGTCTTACCAGAGGATTAAAAAGGGAGCAGAATGTCCTTGGGGGGAAGTTCTCTAAGTGGTCCTCCACTCTGCCCCTTGGGGTTTGTTCACTTTGGTTTCTCCTTCCGCTGCCATTCCCCCAAACAGAAGCATGCAGAATCCTCCTTAACATTCCAGATAAAATCTCCTTAAATGCTGAAGTGAGCTGACATTTTCATCATAAACCAGAGGAAAGGGAATTAACAACAAGAAACATACACAGTATAAAAACTCTTACATTTTCAGAGCACGGGATTTTGAACCTAAAACTCCTAGTGGATATAGCAAAGAGCTTTGCTCAGCCCCAGATCTTTATTTCGGCAGCTTGCTACCTTCCAGTGCCAAAGGGTGGAAATTATAGTCCTGTCTGCTCCTCTCCCCAAACCCCTGCTCCTCTCTGAAGCTATTCCTAGCTGCTCTAAGTAAGCTTCCCCATCATCACACCCTCCATTCTTTAGCTTATCACAATGTTTTCTTTTTGCATAACTCTTTGCATCTATACATTTAAATATATATATATATATAAATGCATTTACATTAATTTTTATAAATGTGTTTACTCTGGTTTTCATAAATGTGTTTAATATGATTTTGTGTATCTTTACTTCCAGACAATTAATTCTGTGAATGTGGGGACTGTGTCTGCTTCAGTTACTACCACATAACCAGGCATCGTGGGGAGGCGAGGAAGATGTGCTACGAGCAGGAGCAGCATGGGAAAACCATTTCCTAGGGAAATGCAAAGGACTCTTCAACAGAGCCAGGACTAGGGTGAGGTAAGCAAGCCACTTGTCCGGGGTGGAAAATTTAAAGGGGTGACAAAAACAAACTCTGTAATCTAGATAAAAAATATCTTGATGTAAATTTTTTTTAAATCAAAATTCATGCAATCCATGACAAATAAAATATCAAAATTATAAGTGAAGACAGGATCAGCATTCCTGCTTTTTTCTGCAGCCACAGGCTCAATATGGCACAGCAAGGCCTTTCAAACATCTTCCTAGTTCGTAAAGTTCAGCACAAGAAAGACTTTCTCTTTGGTTTCTGGATGATTTCACAGCATATCTGTACGGCAGTGGTGATGGTTTATTCAGGAGCAGAATCCCCTCCCCTACTCACAGAGAAACATACTACATCAAAAAGCTTCCTAGTGTATGTCTACAGCATAATTATAATTTAGCTACACAACTTCCATAACATACATCTAATGAGATCGGAGGTACTGGGCGCATGTGTTGTGTTTGTGCCTGCAAGCATGTGTCGGCAGGGTATAAAGGTCACTCCCTCACAGCGTGATTCTGAATTTCACCTACTTGTCTTACAAGCAATGGTGGCTTTGAGCTGATAGGGCCACAAGCATGTACAAATACATTATCTAATTGTTTTCAGGAAGTTTTCAATTTCACGTGAATGCTCTCTTGCTTGCTGAAATACTACTGTTTTTTAAAAAGTGAAATCCAACACAAAAATACTGTCACAGATAAGGAAAGAGCAATCCCAGTCCATTCATTTAAGGAAAGGGCAATCCCAGTCCATTCATTTGCGTGATTCTGACAGCTGTGTAATTTGTCCAGCGCGGTCGCTTGCCTGTAATGTTCGAGCTAGACCTGTGCAGAGATCTGATTTCCCAAATGGCACCTCCATTTGAAGAACATCACTCATTCACTAGAAAATAAAAACACATCAATGTGCTGCCAGGAAACCGACATGTGCTTAATTGTCTACCCTCTCTTAAATATGTGGATTCAATATTTATGCTTCCGTCTTTCTACCTTCTGAAACAGACACTAAATCCATTTCCCAGGACTCACTTTACAGAGCATTGCCTAAAATTAAGCTGTGTCCAAATATGCAAGGCAGGCATCATTGGAGGAAAGAAGACCTGGAAACAGCTGCTTTTTAAAGCTAGAAATAAATCCTAGGATAAAGACTAAACAAAGGAAAACACATTTTTTTCTTTGCCTTGTACTAACTCTTGTTTAATATCACACTTGGAAGGAGCTCCAGACACACAGACATAGCATGCAAAGTTAAAGATGAACTAGCATTTGAAGCAATGGTAAACACACCTATGTTCTCAAACAGCTAGATTTCCATCCTTGGGACCCAGGGAAATGTGGGTTTGATGTTTTGCCAAAGAGATGGCATCATGGCATTAAACCACTGTTGCCCCTCCCCAGGTTAAGTGAGACTGGTTCTATACAAAAATGAGCAGGAACGGATGAGACCCCTTCTGCTCTTACATCAAGAAGGGTCTTTCATCACTTGTAACAAATGTGTCACAACAACTTAAGGTGGTGGTGGTGGGGAATCCTGTATGGTATGCATGATTGTTTTGTAAACTCACAACCTCTCAAATAAAAAAAAAAAAGTTTGACCAAAATTACCCCTGTACTACTCTAACACTCATTCTATCAGCAAAGGTTTCCAAGCACCATCTCTGCTCTACACATAAGCAGTGAAGTTAGTTTCAAAGACTGTGAGGAGCTTGTTTAACTGAGCCTGACAATAACCCTGAAGGAAGGTGCACAGACAGTATTATTACCATAATATGGACAAGAATTCTTAGGCTCAGAGATGCAGCAACGCTGGTGAGGAGGGGTGGCAAGAGATGAAAGCTGCTTCTTCACTCCTCCCTCCTCTCCACGCTCGCTCTACTCCTGGGCTCTACAGGGGCAGTTCTCAGGGCTAAAGGAAGCTCTCCACCAGCAGGGAGCTGCCCAGCTCCCAGGCTTCAGAAATGGTCTCCGAAGCCTCTGGCTCCTGACACAGGCACTGAGGGCTGAGGGGCCTCCGCGTCCTGCTGTGCCACCTGAGCACAGTGCCATATCACCCAGGCATCTGCCCTCCCTGTGCTCTAGCAGGGCTCTTCTACTGCTCAAAGAGATGTGGACCGGGATGGACAGCTCCTCACCTGGGCAGGCTACTCAGTAGTGAAGGTCAGAGGATCATTAACTGAGGACTCTGCTTGCCTTTTTGATATAAATTTGCTTAACACATTATAATAAACAATTGCAAGTTTTGCATACATTCAAATTCGGCAAGAAGTCCTCAAGTGCCCGTTTTTGGTCCATGGACATACAAAGTTGTCTGATGAATATTCGTTGAATGAGACAATGGGCAAATGACACACCCACACATTCAGGACCCTGGTGCTCTCTGTAGCACTAGGCTCATCCCTATCTCAGAGTTTGCTCAGGCTCAAGACCCTGCAAAACTGTGCTGTCTCTTGTCATTTCTCTTTAGCGTATACCACATGCTATAAAGGGCCACCATGTAAAAGATCTTTGGAGAAGCAAATAAAAAAGTCATTTATCCTTAAAACAACAGTCACAATTCCCCACACCACATTGGAAACCGGGCCAATGAGGGACATAAATCAAGGTCGCTCTGCTTGGCGGGTGGGAAGGGAAAAAGAAGAAATAGAGGGTGCAGGTAAGAGCTTCACGGCAAATCACCGAAAACAAGCTCAACCTATTTCATGTAAGAATATCCTCCCTTACTGAGTAAATAGTAGAGAAAAATATAAGTCCTGGGTTCTGGAAATTTAAAGAAAATGTTTCCATGGAAAGTATAGTTACACAACCAACCTATACAGCCAAGGAAGAATGCAAGTAAATGTCAGAACCTGGAAAGAACAAGGGAAATGCTGCTTCCAAATATAGATTAATGGGCATTATGGCATTTATTATTCATCGGTTAGTGTAGTATCGTTCTGCCCACTACTGCAAATCCCCAGGGCAAAAATACAATAAAATTCCATTAGTTGAAATATTTACAATAACTGAGCTGGAATGGCACATCTCTTCATAATCATAATGCTATTTACCATAGGAGGAAAAAAAGTGGAAAGCAAAGGAAACCACCAAACAGCAGTTGGTGTTTTGGAGAAAACAAGAGATTTTCCCTTCTGTTCATAAGGTGGAGACTTTGAAGAGGACAGTGATGCTTTCTTCTAAGGCCAGACCACTAGCTGGGTGAGAGAGAGGTGGGCTGCTGCCTCAATTCTGACCCAGCGGTCTAGGATATTTCACTTTGTTTATTTTATGTGCGGTTACATTAAATACATTCTTATCTGGGAGACTGTACTGATTTGGATGTTGTAATTTTTAATGGATTGTTCCTCACGTCTCTGAGCAATCAAGATGAGCCAGGGCTGCCTTGCAAAGCAACTCGCGGGCAGCTACCCAAGGCTTCCTAGAGTGACTATGACCAAATCACATTGCTCGCTTCTCAGAGGTCATAGGTCCAAGCCCCACCAAGCCAGTCATGCTATTTCCCCATCTAAAGCACCCTTTCATTTTCTCTTTGCCTATTTGTTTTTACTTATCACCTAAAACATCTGCTTCAAGAAGGTGTTCTAGATGCCTAAGCCCATGGAGCTCTTGGCCCTCCTCTGACCTCATAGGGCAGAGGCTCACAGACCTAAAGGTGAAGAGGGGTGCAGGGGATCAGTGCTCCCCAACTCTCTTGCTAAGTGCAGGATCTTTCTAGTCTTCATCCACAGGCTCTACAGGCTCTGTTTGCTTGCCTTGCCAGTTGTCTTATATATCACATTTTACACTCTGCTCTTACTCTTTTCTTAAGATTTGCAGCTTGGAATCACCTTGCTCTTAAGGCCTGCCCTGCCCAAGAGGTGGACAACAGTTTCCTTTTGGCCCTTACCTCCTAGCTACAGACCCATGACCATATTTTCTTACCCAGGAGTTTAGGTCAAATGAAAACACTTCAATAGGCTGCATTTAGGGATAAGATAGTCTTAAATTGCTGCTTACCACAGCAGGAAAAAAATGGAAGCCACCTAAGTGTCCAATGGTGGAAATTGATTGAGTGAATTATTGTGCAACCATAAAATGGAATACTGCTTAATTATTAAAAAGCATTTGTTGTTGAGAAACATTCATAGGTACATAAAAATATTCCCATTTTACTATTAAGTATAAAGTAGGCTGCAAAACAGGATGGATAGTAAAATTCCATTTTTTTTTAAATTGTACACACACAAAGACAAAGATACAAGAAGCTATACATTAAGTTACTAGCAATAGTTATTTCTACATGGTCAACAGTCATGTTGGAGTGGTATAATAGGGGACTGTTTTTCATTTTCCTCTTTACTTTGCTTACTATATTTTATAATTTGCCTACTCTATAATGTCCATTCACTGCTTTTGTAATAAGAAGCCAAATAAAAGTGTCTTTTCAGTTTCAGTTTGTTTTTTAACAGAGTCAGTGGTGGAGGGAATAACAAGGAGGTACTTAGGGGTGAAAATGTTGGAAATTACTGTCTTTAATTAGAAGTTATATCATACATTTGGCAATGAATCATAGGTTGCTTATTACTATTTCATGTGCTGTATCTGCCTCCCCACTGAAACTATAAACTCCTTAAATTATAAAAAGATAGCTAATTGCTATTTAGCATTCACCATGGGTCAGACAGTGGTTTAGGTGTTTGATAAACTCCAGCTCATTTAATCATCAATGATCCTATGAAGTGTGTACTATTACTATCTGCACTTTTATAGAAGAAGAAACCAAGTGGTTGAGTAACTTGTTCAAGATGACTTAGCTAAGAAGTAGCAGAGCAAAGATTCTAGTCCTTCAGAAATCTTAACATCATGAAGAATTGAAAGGCAAACTCTCCTTTGCAGATTCTTAAGCCACACTGGTCCACACATGCTGTTTGTTCCCCCATGTGTAACAGCCTTTTATCTTACCTTACCTATTTATTTACGCATTACCCAAAGCTCAACTAAAATACCATTTACTCCAAGAAGCTTTTCTATATTGTTAAGCAAAAGTAGGAATTGATACACAGTTGCTAATTAATAATAAAAGATGTTAACATTTGTTGAGTGTTTACTGGGCTAAGAGTTTCATTCTTATGAGGTTGCCTCAACTGTTATTTCCATTATGTAATAAGGAAACTGAATTAGAAGTTAAATAACTTCAAGATCCCAAAGTAGGGAGCAGAGATAAAACTCAGGTCCAGCTGAATCTCACTCAACAGTACATGCCTTTTACCACCACTGAATGAACTGAATTTCTGCTGCTAAGTGGCCCTCTGAAAAGGACCATATTCAGCAAATGGCATTCTTTCCACCCAAAGTCATGTCACATAACCAAGCCAGGAAAAACAGACAATCAGTGTTTTCCTAGGCTCCTCGATCTGATTTCCCAGATCACTACCTACAGAAGTCATGCTTCAGCCCAGAAAACATCAGCTCATGAATTAACAACATAATTACCGTATGACAACAGCTGACACTGCACAGTAGTGAACAGGTGTCCTGGAAGAGTAAGATTAATGAAGCGACTGCAGCAGGAGCTTGTCAGAATGACAATTTCTGGGAATAGAGAGAGTTATCATGTTGAAATTGCAAGGTATGGACACACTGAAGCTATATCCAGAAAATAATCTCGATTCTCCAGGACTAGGCTCAACCTTTAAAACTGAAATGTAATGATCTTCACAGTCACAGAATTGGAGAAGGCCTATAAGCACCATCCTAGAGTCAAGGACATTCAGGGATACTTCCCCAAAGGACACAGTCTCGCGTACTGGTTAGTCTGAAGCCACACCACACTGACTGCCCCATGTCCACTGACTCCAGAAGCCGAGAGTCCTAGGACAGGAGAGCCTACAGGACACCTGCATTTAGGGAGCACATGCGCTCTGGCTATGAACAGAGCTGACAACTGCGGACACTTGTTCGGATTTCCCTAAACTGCCTACACCTTATTTCCTTCCCCTGCAAAATGAGGCAATTCATAGAACTGTAAGAATTAAAAGAAAGGTGCATATTAAACAGGGCCAGACACAAGGAAAATGCTAAGTAAATGTTAAACATTACTATTATTAGTTATTTCCTTAAAAAAAAACAACACACACACACACATCCACACACATCTACTCTAATTACACAGCATCTGAAATTTCTCTGGCTCTCAAAGTTCCATCTAACACATTTCAATGTATTTTATTACCACACCTACATGCTTATCAGGGTTCCAGCACAGAAAAAGTCAACTCAAGGGCCAGCCCTAAATAAAATGAAATTTGATTCCGGCAAGGTTAATTGAGGTTTCCGAGGGTCTTCCTGCTGATTTTCATCAAGTCATAAAAAGCTTCCTCCAGTTGCTTTCTCTCCCTATTGGACAAACTTGACTCTGGAGCTGAATCAAACATAAACATCAAAGAAATACAAATGTTGCACGCCTACGTGTCTTTTACCAATGGATTCCCAGAGGCTGGCCTAATTCCAGATATTATTGGGATTAAATCAGAATGGATTCCACTACCTCTTGAAATGTGGCTAGTCTTCAGGTATGCTGAAAGTGTAAACTATGCACTGGATTTTGAAGACATAGTAGGAAAAGAATATAAACTATCTTAAGTTTTTTATTGATTGCATTTTGAAATAATAAGATTTGCGTATAGCGGATTAACTAAAACATCTTATTAAAATTAATCTCATCTATTTCTTTTTACCCTTTTTATGTGGTACTAGAAAACTTTAAGTTACACATGTGGCTCACATTTCATATCTCTTGGTTAAGGCTGATTTAGACCATAAGGTCCACAAGTCACACGTAGGTATAGAACAGTTTGTTTTCTGAAAATAAGAGCAGCAGACAATAACTATTTTTATATGATTTCCATCATGGTGAAGACAACTAACTGCTCATGTTTAAACTAAGTTTAAATAAAGTAAATTTCTTTAGTTCAGGACTTCTGTGATTCTTGAAGAAGACGATAAACGTGGTCACTGTTTGTCAGATTTATTTGACCACACATAGTTTGTTTTTTCATGGAGCACCTTGTGGAACTATCGCTTCTTTTGAAACAGTTTTGGGAAATGGCTCATCTTAATTTGAAATCTGGGTGCCACAATCCTGGAGAAGCATAAAAAGATGAACTTTCTACTTGGGACCAGTGGTCTTGGAGTGCTGCCTAGCACATTAAAAAGCCCGAAGAGAGGGGATGAGGCCTAACCTAGAGGGCACTTGATGAATATTTAACTTGCAGCATCTGGTTTTTTCTGATGAGAAGAAAAAAAGCAGCATTTGAGCAATAATCTATCTTGCTTTGACTCATTCACTGAATCTAAGCCCTGAACACATCTCTTGGTTAATTTCTTAATATTCAGATCTTCTTAGTACTGATTTATTTGGAGAACGAAAAGGAGCTGATCGACAATGATATGGGTCAATAATAACAATGGGGATATCAATCTAGGATAGCCATGGTGGGTATTTATAACGCACTTAGTCCCTTCCCACGCCCTCTTCGGCCATTTCTATCAGGGGGTGACTATGTCTGTGTTCCACTTAGCACCAAGTACTGCACACAAGGCCACTACAGCAGTCACAGCAGCACTGTCCTCCATGGGTGTGTTTCCAGTAAATCCTTCCATGCTCTTCGTAAAACCTCTTTCCTGCCATATCCTCTACCAACTACCATTCCTAAGTTATTGACCAACCCCTTCCCAGGGCCAGCGATGATTATAATGCCCTGCATGGCCACAGATGATTTCCACTGCTTTCTAATTGCTGACAGTCTCTATGACTGGATTCCTGGATCACTTCCTTGAAGGTGTCTGAAGCCACTGTAAAATCCATGATTTTTCAGTTACAGTGATACTCTTTATCTTTATGTGCAATCAAACACTGCCACTTGCAAACTTTTTGGCATCAGTTCCCACACCTACCATTAGAACTCACCAGCAGAGAGCACTTACCGTGTGGAACATTGATGCACACTGGCTGAGGGTCCATCTCCTGCCTGCTCTTTTAACTCCCATTGGCTGAAAGCAAGTACTAGTACTCAGAGTCATCGATGGACAGCCACTCTGAACTATATCCTAAGGGACCATTGTATCTATCTATCCATCCATCTTCTATCTTCTATCTCTTTATCTATCTACATTTCAAGAAAATATTTCAGAGAAAATAATGCTATTAAGGATCAGAGTTGCTGTGAAGTGTTTATAAAGGCATGCATGTAGTTCACTCAAACATACTCATTGAACATTTATTAGGCACCTCGTGTGGGACCTCAAAGCTAGGCTCTGTCAAAGCTAGGAAACATAAAATGCACATAAATGTCTGTTACAGTCTACAAATTGCTTTTGTTGCAACAAATTTAATGTAGCCTTCAACTAATGCTTTTCTCCCCTAAAAAAGGAGCTTTTCAGTTCTCATCCCTGTTCATTAATTCTATTGCCAATTATTCGCTTCCCTCCGTTTTACAAGGTCACTGTTACCAATAAATAAATAAATAAATAAATAAAAACCAGAGGGAAAATGCAGCATTAAATTTCAAAGAAATATCTACGTGCACATGATAAGGAACCTCCAAATACTGCCACTCTAATAATAACTAATGTTCGTTTCCCCTCATTCAAAATGTTTCTGTCTTTCCTCCTTTAATGTCTTTCATAAATCCGTTCCCCAGGGAATGCTGGCTGCTGTTAATTACGTATATCAAGTCCTGCTGTGCCAGAGGAAACTTAATTATTCTAATTTTCAAGGTCATAGAAATATCCAAAGGTGCCAGTTTGACAGTCTAAAGAATAACGCTAGCTCAAGGGAATCAAAGACAGGACTCGTTATGGGAGGCTGGCTACAACCTTATCTGCGGGGCTGTGTGGAAGAGTCACAAGTTCCACAACCAAATTAAAGTGCTTAGGACGAGTTCCCCAGAGTGACGTGCCAGTGAATCTCACCATAAATCAAAAACACTTCTTCACCGCATGAGGGGAAGGCAATTCTCTTTCCAGGGTCCCTCAAAACAGAAACTTCTTTCAGGCAGGCAAGTACATGAGTAGTCACTTTGCAAAACCATGTAAACCTCACTGAGTAGCCACTGAGGTCTCAGCCACCTCCTGATCCCTGACCATTTAGGATCAGGGTTCCGTTTTAAAACTTCTTAAGGAATCCAAGTTGAGAGACCCAAGTTTAACAGGACTTTCAATATTGCAGCTAAAATGGAACATACTGAAAAATTAGTTCTAAACAATGCAAACCTATCTAATTCATATTTCAAGAGAACATAACTTATACTTTGTCCACATCAACAGTTTAGCATAACCGTAAAGGCAAGGGATAGTTTAGGCTCCTAAAATTGCCATCCAAGAGGTAGATTTTGGGATTTCAAGCATAGCATGGCTTCTGAACTATACCTTCTGATCCACCCAAAGAAGATACAATTCCAAATTCCTGTGTCTAACCCTGGGAACGAGATTTACGCCTTTCCTCCCACACCCCATATGTAGCAAATCTTGCTGCTGCTAATTGTTTCCAGCCACGTGTGTTTCCCACGTGTGAACAGGAGGCTGTGGCATTTTGTCTCCTTGAGTCCCTCTATCTAACTCATTCATAAAGATCATCCAGAAGGCTCCGAATGGGAATGACATCCATAAATCCCACACACACAGCCACAAGGAAGTAACCCTCTAAACGGAAACACAATTTGAGAGCAGGATTCCAACAACCCCCTGGAAGGCCATGCAAGCTGTTCTCGAAGAGTATGCAGCTCAGACATCCAATCCCAAAAGTGTAAAAACGCAATTAAGAATTTTAAATATTAAACATCATGTTAATCACATTTGAAAGAAGTGGATTTTGTTTTTTTAAACAATGGCTCAAAGCAGTTAATGAGACCTCAGGTGAACCTCCAATGTGGAGTACATTCAGGTCAGAGTCCACAGTTCATCAGCCCAGGGCAGCTTTGCCTCTGGCAAAAGGGTAGTAACAGCAAGGCAAGGGATTTGGAAGAAAGCTGATATAGGAATAGTCTGGGGCCTGAAAGCAAGTTTCTCGGATATGGGCTTTGGCATACCATGTCCAGTGAACAGGATAACTGTATGAGAAGGAAATGGCTTATACTGAGGAAGATAATGCAGCCAGAACTTTCAACAGAGAATTAACAGCAAGAGGACAGTGGTAGCAAAGCTAAGGGGGAATATATATCGCTATCTTTCTTGGGTAGTTTATGCAAAATCTTGTTTTGGATTCTATAGGATGAAACAAACCAACTTTTCACGGCTCTCTCCTATATCCTAATTACAGGTTTTCAATTTGGAGGAAAGCACCTTATCCAGTGTAAGATAGAAAGAATGTGTTAAGCAAAATAAAACGCTTTCTTGCATTGGTCATTGCCAAGAAGGGCTTTTCCAGAAGACATAAGTGACCTGCAGAGGCTTTCTGCCCTACAAAAGTACAGATGAGCAACACAAGCTGATAAACTGGTTCTGGTCCAGGAGGGACAGTTTATCAGTTTAGACAAGTATATAACCTAATCAATGTATATGTGCTCCCCATTTTGTAAGATGCCCCTGTGTAAAACGGAAATTTAATTCAGAACATTTCCTTGCGTGCATTCACCCTATTTCCACTCCATCGACAGAGCTCGCTTCCACTTTCTAAACGGGATGCTGCCTGATTCGTGAATCATTTAATAATGTTGTGAGATCCTAAACTGCACGAAAAGTTTTCTTTTAACAAATGAAAAGACTATATTCAAATTTTAGTTCCACTGCCAAGTAGTTGTTAAGACTTTTATAGGTTACTAAATTTCTCTGTGCCTCAGTTTCCTCATGCGAACTTTACCCCACACTGGTTTACATGAAGACATATTTTTCCTAAACATACTCCGGGCCTCTCTCCAACAAATGATGTATTCCTTTAATCTCTAGGAAAGGAGATTCATCAGTTTAGTACTTTTAGGAGTAATAACTGGGCACACTTTACCTAGCTCTACACTTTTTCCTCTTGGGGTTGAGCTGCCCACAGGAAGGGGCGTGGGGAGAAGGTAAAGGGGTTTCTACTGTTGTTACGATTAGTGTGTACATCTGCCTAATTCTGCGGTTCGATATTTGCATGCTCATTTGGCTCTCATACCTACCTATATCCTCTATATCCTCCAACGTAGCATCTTTAATTTGTTGGGGACCTTCACAGTAGCACTCATATTATGCACCTTGTCAGCAGCACCAGTGACATGTAACATGGCCGCCAGGGCTGAGACAAAGAACAGCTAAGCTATTGTTAGCCTTCTTCAAGGAAGTTAGAGAGTTCGCGCCAAAAGCATTCCCTTCGCGCCAAAAGCATTTCTGCCACCTACCCTAGCAACAGCAGCCACCAATCCTAAACCGCCACCCATCCTTAGCTCCACCAATCCTCACCCTCTTTTCTCAGAGTATATATATCCTGCCTCTTCAATAAACTTTTGCAGCTTGATCAGAATCCTGTCTTGCTGTCATTCTTCGCGTCTCTTGTCCCATACCGTTCTTTTCTTCACAAGTCCTGAGCTCTAGTTGATTGTCCCGTGGGACGGGACACTAATTGATAAAGGTGATATTTTAGCCTCCATCTTTACTATTTTGCTTTCGTCTCAATTTGTTCAGAACTCTGGCTGGGAAGAGCAGGACAATCTGCAAGCAGGGATCAGGTTTTTGAGCATCTGAATGCTACTAGCACTGAGCCCAGCCATTTGGCTAAATCTGATGCTCCCATGCCCTGCTGAGTGGTCAACCCAAGAGGGCCTGGTGCCAATATGCCAGCCTGCCTGCCACACGCGGTTCTCCCCGAGTGGCAACACTGGTGGGGCTTGTAGTATAATTTGGAATAACAGAATGAAAAATGCTAACAGCAGAAGTCAGAGATAGTGGCTCTAAACAGGGCTTGGTGACAAGTGAAATCTTCGAGATTCTGAATGAAAAAGAACAGGGAGAAAGGAAGCGTGGAAGCACCATATTTGTTTTCCCAGCACACTTCCAGCAGACAACAAGGACAATAAATTAATAAAGGGGGCGGAGGGTGTGTTCAGACCTACGGCAATCTCCAACCGTGGTGAGGAAGGGCTTATCACAGAGAACAAGCAATGCAACTTGAATCCTGAACAAACATCTCCGCTAAAAAACAATGCATGTGCTAACCTCAGAAATGTGTATACTGTTTACAGAGTTTTTGCTCTGCCTGCAAATGTGCTCTGTGCTGCCAATGCCGGTTTGAGTACATATTTTGTATCTTAAAGATTGTAAGTAAGGATGATAAACAATTCTTAATATAAAGAGAAACTGTTTCCATAACTGTAATTTAATAACAGAACAGGTTCATTCATAATGCCATCCATTAATCTGCCTTAGAAAACCAGAAACTGGCAAGAGTTACTTCTTAATGGAAATGCACATAAATCCAAGTACAATCATGAAGGGGGGCGGGGCTTGGAGAAATTAAAACTGGTGTTTCAGCCCTTAGGGGAGGGGTAGGTTATGACAGCTAACTCTACTGAATGCTTACTTATAGCCCCATATTGTTCCAAGCACTTGCATAAATTAATTTACTCAATCTTCACAACACACCTTAGAAGGTATGTGCTTTTTTTATCCTTGTTTTACAATTAAGGGAACAGGACACAGAAAAGCAAAAAGACTTGCCCAAGGTCATGTAGCTAGTAAGTGGCAGTCAGGATCTGAACTGAGGATGTCTTCTCCCCGAGCAGCCTCACTCCACTGCCTCCCCCCAAACCCCGCCTTAGCTTTAACAACTCAAGGACAATTTGAGCCTAACTGTGGATCTTATTTTTCTGTCAATGTGGAGAAAACACCCTGCTTTTGCAGTTTTTTATTCAGAGGTCTGCTCTTCTGCGAAGGTACAAGCTGCTCTAGACAGGCCCTTCTACTGCTCCGGCAATTAGCCTTGGGAAGAGCCATTCTGGTTTTTCCTTTCCACTTCTCCTTCCAAAAACACTTCCACATCCCTGAAGACTGATCCTGGCTCGGGAGCATTGGATGGACACGCTTACTGAAGACACTTGTTTTGGCAATGGACACAGCGAAATCTTGCCCAGATTTAGCAAAAGAAGCTCTTTTTTTTTTCTTTCCAAATAAGACCCGAGAAACTCTTGTTCTCTGCTCTTAACCCCATCTTTGCATACAGAGGTCTTACTTTGCCTTGTACAGGACCTATATTTCAGTTTAGGGGAAATGAAATTTTCATTACATTTTTTCAGCTGTTACTGAGCATTTTGGGGGTTGACCCTGTCTGAAACACTCCACCTCTATCTGTCCTTTAATCTCCACCTACAAGTAGATATTATTGTCCTTGCATCAAAGAAAAGAAAACTGAGAGTTGAGAAGGTCAGTTTACCTCCCCCCGCCCTCCCCCATCCACAAGGAGTGAAGAGTGAAGCAAGGATTTTAGCCCAATTCAGCCTGACTCTCAAACATGTGCTAGTAACTAGTACACAAACATACATACACACAAATGTGGGCAGGTGTATCATAGGACTGTTTTGAGATTATTCATATATACATATATATATTTTATATATATATATAAAATATATATATATAGCATTTTCAGTTTAAGGATATTTTAACACTATTAGGCTGCAATCAACATTTATTGGCTACCTAATTTGCCCTGCAATACTCCCAGCTCTGCAAATTCAGAGAAGAATTTTAGACAGGGGGGTCAACTTCAAAAAGCTTAAAATCCAGGAGATTTTAAGAGGAAAAAAAAAGTATTGGAAATGCTAAGACATGAGGCTGCCAATTTAGATATCATCTCAAAGGATCACCCACAGACATTTACTTCGATAACTAGGAACTACTTGAACCCACAGAAACTGCGTTTACATAGAAGGAGAAAAACTGAATACAAAAATTATATACATTCCATTTGCAATTACATAAAAACACCAGCAGGTCAAAGACTAGAAAATAGTAGGCAAAGATAAAAATAGTTTTTGTATGAGGATGGGATTAATAATATAGCCTGTAGACATATAGATCCCTTTATGATTTAATACACGGGAAGATGTATTACAGAAGACTGTTGTATTAAAGAAAATATTAGTATGTCTTTTTTGGAGGTAAAAATAATAGAATGGTGTAAAGGGACCGATTGCCCTGAAAATGTCTATTTCATAATTTCTGGCTTTGGTATACTTGATTGAGAAACTTCCTCTAACTTGATATTGGTTAGGAAACTTGAAAACCAAGCTAGCTAGAAGGAGATCTAAAAGAGGATAAAACAGACAGAGAAAAGGGCTCCTGGAGGAGTTGTGGACGAGCATCAGGGTCAGCAGAGAGGAATGGTTGCTAAGAGCTTGAGCTCAGAAGTCCAGTGGACTCTGCCACTTAACAGCCCAGGGGTTAGGTGAGTGCCTTGATACGTCTCACCTATCCTCACTGGGCCTCAGGTTTCTTCAACAAAAATGAGGATAGTAACACCTGTTATAGGAACATTTTGATCGTTCCTGACATACAATATTATTTTGACATCTAATTTGACATTCCCTAGGTTTTTTTTTTCTTCCAACCTGATCTTAGGTGGGGATCAGTGATTTAGGTTAAGGCATGTTGCCACGTACCAGTGACCCTATTGGAGAAGGAAATTCCCCAAAGAGGTTGATTAGCGTATTCAGAAGGAGGGATGATTAGCAAACAAATGAGTTAGGAGTTCAATTCGCACTTCAATTGTGAAAGATATAATTTGTAAGCATCAGACCTTTTGCCCTGACAGCAGGTTTTAGAAAAAGAAAAATACTGATTAACCTGAGATCATTACCACAAACACCAAACTGCGAAATTCCACACCTACTTGTGAAAATCACTTTCATTGTCCTTTAACATTCTTTTCTTTGAAGCCTCTAATGAAGGAAAAAAAACAAAACCCGGAAGAAACAATCACAGAGCAGACCCATAAACAGGCTCCTTGTAGGTGAATTTACAGGTAATTTTTCCTTGTTGAAGACAATAACCAAACATATACACATAAAAATACATTATGCATAAATACATAAAAAGCAAACATTGGGCCATTCTTAATCTAAAGTCTCATCAGAATCACTTACAGACCCTCCTAAGCATACAAACTCCTGCCCCCTGCCCCAGAGCCCCAAATTCCTAGAGACTCACCAAACCAGAATCCATGCAGGGTAGCTCTCCCTTAAATCTGTATTTTTAAACAGTTACTCAGATGAGTCTAGGATCAGCCAGGTTTGACCATTACTGATCAGTATAGAATGTCTTCCTTTGCTGTGTGAGCTGAGAGCTTCAACAAACCCAGCAGGCTCTGGATTGGAAGATTTGTTTACCTCCCTTAAAGGAGCCAGTTTTGAATTTTTCTGGGAGAACAACACAAACCAGTGGCTCTCGACCCAAACTGTCCATCACAATCTCCCAGGAACTTTTAAAAAACACAGCTACCGAGGCCCATCCCCAGAGATTCTTATTCCAATCACCAGGGATGGTTGCTTGAGCATCCATTTTGTTAAAAGATAAAATCCTAAATTATCCTAAAATGCAGCCAGATTTGAGATTCACTGATTCAATTTGTGGCTTTTGAATTTGATTGTGTGCCATTAAAATGACAGAACCTTTGCCATTTAATACAGAAGACATGGAAAGAGTGTAGTTGTTACATTTTAATTTTGCAGTTTCTGCTAATTTTTTGGTGCGAGAGAGGTATGGGTGAGTGCACTGAAAGCCGCAACAATCAGACATACTGGGGATTCATATCTGACTTCTGCAAAACCAAGTCATCCGTTTCTAAAAATCAGTGTCCTTCTAACAAAATAACTATCTTTTGCATTATTTTTTCTCAATGACATTAGCTAGCATTATACAAAATATTTTTTTCTTGAGAGCTCCGTGGAGATTTTCCCTGTGTGACTGATATGTCTGAGATGGAGTCTAACAATTATGTTTCATTTATTTCTTCTCATGACATACATTTTACTTCATTTACTTACCAAATTTCTGTACCCTTTGCCAGACACTGGTCCTTTTTCAAATGGATTAGCTTCCACTGTAAACTCTGCATTGCTTTAGCCAATGCACACTTGTTGAGAAAAGGGAAAATACACTACAGTATTTTAGTATAAATGAAAGGGCAGTGGATGGAGATCTGGGTTCAAATTTGAGGTCTTTTACTTCATAACTGTTGCTTAACCACTGGGGGCTCAGTCTTACCATCTAACCAGGTAACTGAACTGAGTAACTGCTAGTGGGCATGTCACTTCTCCAAGGGGACAGTGCCAAATAACTGAAGTCTGAAAATACCAGCTGAGCAAGGAAGCACAACCACCATTCCAACCCCCAAGTTTACAGGGAAGATACTCTCATTTATACGATGCACAGAATCCTATTTACTCAGGTAGAGGTATAAATGGAGATAAGGACTTTGAAGCAGAATCTGAGGCCCTCGCTCTGTCACTTTTAAGCTATATGACATGAGAAATCTCTTCAAAAAGCCTCTTTCCTCCTTTGTGACATCAACAATCTCACTGGGGTGTTGTATTAAAGTAGATATTAACACATAAAGGCACTTTTTAAATTAAAAGAGAATAAACAATTTGAAGGGCATTATTGGGACCACTTTCTCCTTTTTTTTTTGGCTCCTCTTCACCCTCGGTTCCTTCTTCTTCTTATTATTATTGTTATCACACCACCAAAACAGCATGGCATTTGGGATTCAAAGTGATTCAAAGTGAAGCGCTCACTGAGAAATCTCACATAGAATAGATTGGTTTCTCGCAAAAGCCCTCCCTTGAGGAGATATCTCAAAATGGAATGTTTGGAACAAAAATAAAATACATGCTTCCTGCTAGACTGGCCTTGGTGACTTGAAATATGAACTGGACAATTCTCATGTGGAAGAGACCACATGGCTATTCATCTTTGATTTTCAACTTGTGTTCTTATGGCCAACTTAAGGTTTTAAATCACATACATACTGGCAACAGTTCAAAAGAATCCAGAAGAACCTAAACATTTCTATAAAAATGGAATAAAACAGCAAATAAAAGAGCCGTGTTAAGCTGTTAGAACAAAGCACATATGCCAGGAATTTTCTCAGTAGCTCCACAAGCGTTTGACAATACAGTGCAGCATGCACTCGGGGACATTCAGCTACCAACCTCCCATCTCTGCTCCCTACCAGCTGTGCCAAATTAGGAAAGCTTATTTTTAGAAACAATAAACTAGGAAAAGCTTCTCCTCTCTCGAAAGACTGCTTTGCTGTCTCTCACTGATTTAGGGGCTTTCAAAATTGCACTTCTAGGTTTGGAAACACAAACTCGTACTAAGGTACAAGACATAAAAATATTTTCTGACTAAAACTTTTAAGTAGTTTTATTTACAGTTACAATAGAAGAGACATACAAGAGGAATTAATATGTATTTGCATATCAGTGTAGAGGTGTCAAAGGGCGTCTGTATACCACATAATATTTCATCTGTTATTAGAAACATCTTTTGGAAATAGACAAGAAGGGAATTTTATCTCCACTAGGATGCTGAAGCTTGGTGAGGTCAAACCCCTCGGCTCAAGTGTTTAAGAGAATAAGGATCGTGATAAAATGGAAGCTCAGGTCTTCAGGGAGCTCGTTTGGGGTTCTTTTGACTACCAGGACATGGCTGCCTTCCAGCAAGGCTGGAACAAGAAGTCCTGCTTTTTGGTTCAGTCATGTGAAAGTTCCGCCTCGTACAAGAGCACCAGGTAGATGTATAGAGTGAAGGAGCCTGACTTGATTCTCTCTGCCATCAGCTTCGTAGGAAACTCTTGGTGTCTGTGTCTGACCACTGCTTTGTAAGGACATAAAGCCTACAATGGCCAACTAAATTTTCAGTTTCTTCAAGGCAGAGAAAGTGCAGACACAGTTTATTCATACATCAATTTATTTACTTACATTTATTATTTATGTATTTAATTTTTGGTGGCATTACTCATAACAATCTGAACATCACAGGTCCTCAAATATGTTTCCTGTGGCTTAAATCTAAAAAGAATCCACGGAACACCTCATTGAAATAGGTGCACTAAATTATAAAACACTTCCTTTCTAGATCAACCTCAGGTCATGACCGTGCCTGCAGAAGGAAACTAGCTGAAGTGAGAACAAGTCTCTGGGGTGTCTTTCTAGAGTTTGCTCAAGTAGCATGCATGCCCAGGAAATTAACGAGGTTCTGGAAAAAATACATTCCAAGGAGCTTCCCTGTCTGTAGTGGTTAGGACTAGATTAAATTCAGGTTGTTCCTATTTATATTTTAAATCCCATTTCTGGTCCATTTAGGTCTGCATCATGGTTAAGGGACGGAAAGAGAAAAGGCTTGTTTTATGGCTATTTAAACAGGCTCCCTAATTGGCATGAGATGTCAGTTTTAGTTTTAAATCAGTGGGACAGACAGCAGATTGTCTGGGTTCTGACAGGGACCAATGAAATGAATCAAGCAGCCAAACACCTATATTAAAGACGGGCACACGCTGCGGAGCTCCGATTGGTCCTATCCGCCCCTCCCACTAAGGGGGTCAGCGATAACTCACAGTCAGGGCTAAAATGCCTTAAGAAGTATTTATTATCTTCCAAACACAATTTACTGCTTTTTATTATTCATTTTTCATTACTACGGGAAGCAAGATCAAATTGTTTCAGAAGCAACTGCTTAAATTAATCTTTCAAAACACATGCTCCATGTAAACCTCTCTGTCGGGGAAACAGATATAATTCCTTCTGCCAAAACAGCCACAGATAAAAGCAAACTAACACTAAATAAATAAAGTTCTAGAGTCCAAGACAGGGTGGAAGACCAGAAACAAAGAAAACAGAAAATGGAGCGTGTGTGTGTGTGTGTGTGTGTGTGTGTGTGGCAGCAGGGCGGGGGAGGATGTTGAGAGTTCATTTATTAGACCCAGCGAATTTATTCTATTAACATTCTAATTTCAAAAGTAATTTAAATTAGCACTGTATTAAATTGTGAAACTAGATTACCTCTCAGTTTAACATGCAAGACACTTATGAATTAATGAATGACAAGTCGTGAGGCAGGAGTCATAACTCATCTTTGAACTCATTCATATTGCATTATAGTGCAGGACGTGACTGGAAGCAACCAGCTCATTTTACACAAGCAGAACCTCAGAGGTTAAGGGATGTACCTGAGATCACAGCTAGGGAAATAAGAGAAGCAGAACTAGAACCTACTTCTCCCACCTTACAAAGCCAAGCCTATTCCATTATGCCACCCAAGCTAAAAGATGGTTTGGGGTTTGAAAGCCTAATGGTTACTACTCTTTTGGGAAAACGATGCTTTCCTTTTTACTTCCCTTCCTATTGAAACTCTCCCTTTCATCCATTCCAAAGACACTGCCTGGCAATGAGCTTTGTCCTCCCCATCTCAGTTCCTTAGCTTGCCACCTCTGCCACTGACCAATCATTTAGTGGAGATACCCCTCAGTGTTCTGGACTCTTTCCTTGCTACATGCTGAAAGCACGACCTATGAATACCACCTAGGCCTCACTGCCCGGGAGCTTTTTATTCCAGCCACAGGAGCATGCTTTGCCCGTGCAAGGCCAAAATGGAAGGACCAGGGCTAATGCTTCTGGAAAGAGGCCTCAACCAGTGATGGTCAGAGAGCTGAGGACAGACACACTGGCTTCCCTGTCTCTCAGCTGGGGTAAAGTTGAGGGGTGCTCTAAACCATTTCCCAGAGCTACCAAGTGAAAATGTTCTCCACTTGCCCACAGTGGCTTAATAACATGCCCTTTACTGGCTTCCTTCTCTCCCCTAGCTCACTTCCTGACTCCTCTACCAGAGCTTCCTGGATCACCTCCCTAATAAACGTCTTGCTTTCAAATCCTTGCCTCCAACTTTGCTTCTGGGGGCGCTCAAGATAAGACATTAAACACTATCCTAGACATTCTCCAATTCTGTGCCTGGATTTGGGCAGTTCTCTACTAGAATACACATCTTGTGAAAATCTACCTCGTCAAAGTTACTATCTGTCAAGGCTCAACACTACCCCACCCTACCATCACTCATTAGTCAACCACCCAGGGACAATTCTGAAAACTGCACACCTCCCTGATAGCATGCTTCTGCAGGTCTTGTATGAAGACGTTTACATGTGTATTTACCTTGACTACAATCCAGGAACTAAATTATGAGCTCAGGCAGGCAGGGGGGTGGGGTGGGGTGGGTGGGGGGAGAACCCTGTCATATTAGTCCTTGCATTTACTGGAGCAACTGTGCTTCCACATGGCAGGCATTCATTAAATGTCTGCCGAACAAAGGTGAACTTTAGGGATGCCCCTAAATAGAACCATGTGTTTCTTACTGAAGGATGCTTTCTCAGGGAATTTTTTTCTTATCATACAGGGAGATCTGGCTTTCACACTGTGGAATAAATATACCTAATAAAACAGAGTATATGAGAGGAAAATGTTAAAATACTCTCACTTTTCTGTTTTAGAACAGAGATAGTAGAACCTGCCAGCTGCAGAGAACTAAATTATTTTTAAGAAGTCTGTGTTTTGCTTCTGTGAGCCTTTTGTTAAATTTGTGCAACTATGGCTCCCATAAGTGAAGATATTTCAGCATCAGAGAGAATCAAATTATATACAGCCTGAAATTATCTTGAGATTCTTGATGATAAAATAAAGGAGGGATGTTCCACAGCCAGCTATATGTCAATGCAAGAATTTCTACATCCATTTGGGTGTCTCTATGCTTTCTTATTTTTTCCTGGACACATGTAACCTTTACCAGGTCTGGGTCCCTAGGTTTCCTACAGTTGGTATGACTGTATAACACCAGCTTTGATCATGGGGTTGGTGGTTTAGCCAGAGTTTTCAGGGTACTGCAATCTACTGGTGCACAGTAGAAGCCTGCAGGTTCACAACAGCTCTTAAATCCAGTTAACATCAATTTGGAGTCCTGCATTTATCTTGGGGAGAAGCACCGTCTAGTCTACACAAATAAAACACTGAAAACAGGACCACTAGACAACTTGACCTTCTCTCACCTCATGTACTTCTTTTCCTCTGCAACTGTCATGATCTTGAGTTAGGATGTAACTTCCCACAACACAGCAATAATTTTCTAGTTAGTCTAAATGTTCATTTTGTGTTTTTAAAATAAAATTGTGTTTTGATTATAAAATTAAAAATTCAAACAATACGTAAAAGCATAAAAAATAACATCCAAAACATCACTTATGACACAAACACTCAAAGAGAAGCATCGTCAACATTTGTTTACATCCTTTCTAGACTCTTACGAATGACTATGCCTTCACACGTTTTTTTAAAAAATGAGATCACACCAATATTATACTATTTTATAACTTTAAAATAATTTTAGCAATATCCTGGTAATCTTTCCATGTTAATAAATAACATCATGTGTAATGGCAATGTAAAATTAAATGATACAGATGTATCATTATTTATTTAACCACACCCCTATTAGTGGATATTCAGATTGTTTTCCTAGTTTTGCTTTTTTGTATTATAAACAATATTATGATGAACATCCTTGAACATACAACTTTTTTACCTCTCCAACTACTGTTTCCCCATGCTTTCTAAAAGTAGATTAGCAGGGTCAGAGAGAGCCACATTTTCAAGTTTTCAACATGCACTTCCAGACAACCTTGCCTTCATGCTTCTACCTTTTAAAATAAAAGGCCTCCCTCTCCTGTACATCATCACCCAATTACTCTCCCTTAGTCCAGGTCTATTCATATCCTTCTGTCTCTGTCTGTCTGTCCCTCTCTCACACATGGTCTCTTTCTTTCTCAGACACACGCACACTAATCAAAGCCATATAGTGACCCCCTAGAGGCTAACTCCATGTCCTACCATTCAAGACCTTCCGTGATCAGGTCTCAACTACTTTTTTCAGAGCTCGCCTCCCACTTCTTGCATTCATGCATTACACGTGATAGCCAAATTACTCCCGGTGTTCCTTAATTCCCTGCCCTGCTCCTGTCCTCCCTTCCTATAATAGCCTCACCTACTACTGACTCCTGTTGAAAATCTAGCCCTACCGGGCAGCCCTGCTCAGAGTGGGTATGTCCCTGTCCTTCTCCAACACTCAATCATAATAAGAGCTAATGTTCACTGAGCGTGTATTCCAAGTGCACTAAGCATGGTGGCCTTATCTCATTTAACTTACAACAGCTCTAAAAGTTACATGGAGAAAATTTCCCCGTTTGTCATAGATGAGAAAACTGGAGGTTGGAGAAGTTAAATAATTCGCCCAAAGTAACATAGCTATTAAGAGGGAGGAGAGATGGATTCAAACCCAGTCCCTCTGATTCCAGAGTCCACTGCTGCACAATTAACACTGGGCAAAAACTTTAACTTGACCTTATGGATTTTCATTGTTAAAATGAGTGAAGGTGGGTTAAATAACCATGAAAGTGTTTTCGACTCTGATATTCTTTGAGATTTTAAGAGCTTCTTAAATATTTCAAGTCATTTGCATCCTTCAAAATAATGCTAAAATTTTGCTACCTACTCAGAACATTACTTGGGTAAAAAACATTTATTTCTCCAAGTTCACTTGAGATAGAAATGAAAAAGCAGAACATATGGAATAAATGACATTGTTATTACTACTTCTTAGGGATCTGCCCATCAACAAGAGTGCCAATATAAATATTAACCAAAAAAATGCAAAGGCAGGACTTGAGATAGCATTGGGAAACCAGTGTCATAATCCGACTACCTCATCCAAGACAGAAATTTCCTGAGGCTTTCATGGCACGTGCGAAAAGAAATCAACACACTCATTTTCATTTTTCATTCTGCTGCTGCTGTACAACACATCACACTATCCTGGCTTGTGTTCAGGCTTAGGAAGGAGAACAACATAGAACACAAACCTGAATAGCAAAGAAATTCAGGAACATGGAAGAAAACATGAACGAGAAATTAAGAACCAGTGGGCCAAACAGAACTGATGTACACCAAAGCTGGCACAGGATACAGAGCCAGAGGATTATATTGGTAGGACCAAGATACAGATTTTAACTCTGCCCACAAGAAAAGTGGAGCCTAATACCAGTCCAACCCCTGAAGTAACAGTGCTGGGGAACTGGAATATGAAGAGTTCAGTCCCTGAAATTATGCTAACCATGCCAGACGACATCTGGAGTTTAAACAGTGGGAACCCTTTCTTTCACAAAGGGATGCCTATGAAAGCAAAGATGACTTTGGATATCAAACTTAAGAGAGGAAAAAGAGCCCTCTGGCCTCAGAATGGTTAGGAGGTGACACAGATGAATGAGAGTATCATCAAACAAATGAGCTTTAATTTATATATTTACACAGTCAGTGCTCATAACTCATGGATGGATTCCCTATTTGCAAAATCATCTACTTGCTAAAATTAATTTTTAGCCAACAATCAATTTTCATGGCACTTTTGCAGTCATTCATGAACATGCACAGAGTGGTGAAAAATTTGAGTCTCTTGACATGCATGTTCCCAGTGAGGTCAAACCAGGTGATGCTCTGCCTTCTTGCTTCAACTCCCAGACTGTAAACAAGTATCCGTTTTGTGTTGTTTTAGTGCCATGGTTTTCATAATTGTGTTTAAAATGTCTCCCGAGTGTAGTGCTGAAGTGCTGTCTAGAGCTCCTAAGTGCAAGAAGTCCACGGTGTGCCTTATGGAAAACATATGGGTGTTAGATGAGTTTTGTTCAGAGATGAGCTTAGTGCTGTTGCTATAAGTTCAATGTGAATGAATCAGCAAAATATATGAACTGAGGTGTCTTTCAACAGAAAAACAACAGGATTATATATTGATCAGTTGATGAAAATGTTGTGACTACAGACTCGCAGTAACCTAACCCTATATCTCCCCTAAGAGCAGAGTTTCAGTATTTGCTAATTCAGTGTTCAGGTGACTTTATAGAACATAACTACCATGAAATAAGAATTGACTGCACTTTAGTATTCCAAGATGTATTGGACTACAAGGATGCTGTAAGGGCAGGAAGGGTGTTTTATTCAACTTAAAATCCCCAGCTCCTAGCACAACACTAGATACAGAGTAGATTATGAAAATTTAAGGAAAAAGGAAAGGAGTCCTAAGAAGAGAGAGTCCTAAAGAAGAAAGCCACAATAACCCTTCTGCACTGTATCACCTTTGGCTTTCTCTGATGATTAATGTTGACTGATGGTGATTATAGTACAGGTACCAAGTAGGAGCCAGCCACTGTTGCACTGAAATGTCATACGTGAGGCCACTGATTTAGAGATCACCTGGGCCATCCATTAATAAAAACAGAAACAAAAACATTCAATGAATACTTGCTGTATCCCAAGTAAACTGCTAAAGTACATTATCCAGTGCCCCAAAAAACTCTGTGAAGTAGGTGTTGTATATCCACATTAAAGAGGAGGAAACAGAGACTGAGAGACTGATGTTAAGTAGCTTGTGCCACACAGGTAATAAGTAGGATATATTCATTTTAAGTCAACATCCTCCTGGCTCTAGAACCAGTGCCATGAACCAGAATCAAAGTCTCTAGCTTGGGAAATGGCTGTGGCAGGAGAGATTCCAGGTCCCTACATGCTACTCAGGTTAAGTCCACACTGTATAATGATCAAAGTCTTCTAGAATGGTGACACCTCTAAGGGTGAGCACAAGCTGCCTAACCACATTTTAAGTAGAAATAATGCAACTTTAGGGCTCTTCAAACTAACCATTGAAGATTGCTTCACCACTGATTAATTTTAAAGAATAAAAGAACTATTTAAGGCATGTGTCCCTATTATACTTTGGCTGTAAGCACAACAAAGTAAATAGCCTTGCAGGTGAGATTCTAATATAGCTACAGTCCCCCTTTGTCCTCCTTGCTAGGATTCACATCCATGATGTACTGCCAGTGAGGAAAATGAGCATCCCATTTCCCAATGGCAATTTCCATTTTACTATTACCCTACTCTCCTGGACCGAGTTCTTTGAGTGCTAGACCCATCGACCCCCACTTAGGCTAGACACTCTAAGACCAAGAGTGCCTTTTCTCTCTCTGATCAGCATCCTCTGACGTTCAAACCTCTCAGCTCAGTTAATGGCTCCCCCTGAGAGCTTTGGTTGCCACATACCCAGTAGCTCAGGCC
This sequence comes from Cabassous unicinctus, assembly GCA_029593785.1. Lineage (NCBI taxonomy): Eukaryota > Metazoa > Chordata > Mammalia > Cingulata > Chlamyphoridae > Cabassous > Cabassous unicinctus. The sequence continues at coordinate 60,381 of JAQZBX010003035.1, forward strand.
AATGGAAGGGATTGGATGCTGATAGTTGGGTCCTCTCCGGACAATTTCAAGACCCAGAGCAGGCAGATCAAGAGGAAATATATAATTCTAATATCCAAAAACAACCAGGAAGAAGACTTAAGCAACCAGGAGGATTTTGTTTTTGAAATCCAAAAAAAAAAACAAGAAAAGCTTCATTCATAAATCTCTTCACTGAAGCATTATTTATAACAGTGGGAAAGAACTGGAAAACAACCTGAGCATCCAACAACTTAGACTTGGCAAACCCATGTGATGAAATATTATGTAGACATTACACATAACATGTATTTATTGCCATTGGGAAGTATTTGTCACCTGATAAAAATGCAAGGCATAGAAGTATATAATCAATGCAATCTCAATTATTTTTTTAAATTCACAGACGAAAAAAAGATGATAGGGAAATACTTGAAAGTTAATGATCACGATGTGACCAGTTATTTTCAAATTCTTCTCCTTCTTCATACTTCTTCACTAGTTTTCATATTTTCCATAATAAGCAAATAATACGTCCCAAACTAGAAAAAGCATCAAACCTAAAGAAGTAAGCACTAGGTTGAATATCTGGTCAGCAAAGATCAAGGGATAAGAATTTCGCTTAGGCATTTTTCATTACAGAAGTTTGCAGAATTCTTTCTCCTTCCTCAAAGACCCTGGCAATGCCAAAGTTAAGTTTCTGTTAAGGGCTTACCAGCCACTTTGCTGTGGTTTACTAAAGGCAAAGTCTCCCAGTGGTTTCTGCAACTTAGGAAGAATCAAAGCTTTCATGGATTCTTTGGCCACTTGTCAAAGCCTTCACAGTTTATTCTGGAACAGGAGAAACAGCAAGTCATTGGGTACTGATAAAGTTTATTTTTGAGGCAAATTCTATGGGAAAAAACAATGTGTCCTGAGCAGACAAGCTATTCAGAAACATTCTTCTCCAAACATTATGTTTTTTATCATAAACTATTAAAAAGAGTTTTAAATAAACACAAGTACATGTAATTCATATCTAGTTTAAAAATTCTCTGAATTGACCTCGTGTGGGACACGGAAACTTTTTTTTCATTATTTTAAGAAGCTACGAGGTCACAACGGCAATATTCAGCAAGTCTATTGCTAATAACTATGAGTGAAAGTCAATGCTCAAACGCAACCATGACAAACACTCTAACCTCAGCACAGGGTTTTGGACCCTAAAGAAAGCTTCGTAGCAATGTGATCTGTCATCTGTTATCCTTAGGTGGGATGACCATATTTCCTAATTTTCCCGATGCAGTCCCTGTTGACACCTGTTATCCCAGTATAATTATTAAAAGTTACCCCTTTCCCTATGAAATGTGTTGTGGTCTGGATGATAAATTACATGATCACCCTACACATAGAGCTAAAGAGAGATTTAAGGTATCCCAAATTAACGAGCCACTTACTCTTGGCAACATTGTTTTTTAAACTTCTCTGTGATGCACAATAAGGGATATATTCTATGTCACAAAAGAAAACTGATCCTTATTATGTGTTTTTTCTTTATTACTAAAGTCTTATTTACAGGTATATTTAAAGCATAGTAAAAATAAATTACAATACAGAAGTACTCTTGAGGAAGGAGACACTGAACAACAAAACCATATTACCCCTTAAGTATTTAGCCAAGACACAGGTACAAGTTTTGCTGGAAAGAATCTCCATGAGTTTTTAACTACTTTGTTACACAGATGGCCACATGATTGAAGAAATATATTTTCAAAGTTGAATTATGACGGAAAACATAAAATGTTAATGAAAGATAAAAAAGACTCAAAATTTAATTTTTAGTTTCTAAACTAAACTAGATATTGATATTTTACTTTTATAGATAGTAGAAGGACAAAATGAGACAGATATTGAATGAATTTCAGAATCAAAGTTCATGTGTAAATTATCCCACAAACACAGAAAACCTATGTGAAATTCCAGTTTGTTAAAAGAAACATCTTCAGTCCAGTAAGTGAAAACTGAAAATATTAGCCTGTAAATACTTCTCTTGGCCCTCGTGTCAATGGGATGTTTTATATTTTATTATATGTCATTTCAAATGCTCTTTGAAACCCACTAACTTCATTGCATGATCCGTGGATAGGATCATAATTCAGTTTGAAAAGCACTAACTTAGAGAAATTGGTTGTCCAGTGTGTACTGTTAAGAATTGTCTTAGGACATACCAGTGACAGGGCGGGAGGAGGAGGGGGAGAAAGAGAGGCACCTGTATCAGAGATTTTACTTCGTCTATACTCTACACAGTAAACAAAACAAGTAAGAATATGATTCTATTCTAAGGTATTTTCCTTTAGTATGTCTAGAGTTTCCTAGGAATCCTACCCCAGAGAAGAGGAGAGTGAATAACAAGCATTCCAAGGAGTTATTCAGCCTCTGGCTTCACGCTTCTCAGTCCAGTCAATCTCCCTTGGCAGGAGGTTCTGTAAAATCCAGATGTGATCACTGGCCAGTCAATAAATATCCACCAATGGCCTATGCCAGGCACACTGCAAGGCATTGTTTCCCTGGCCACTAGGACCATGAGTCCTAGGACTCCAAACCCCAAGCTCACCCACTATCCAGCCCTGCATATCCCAGGTTGTCTCTTTGTAAGCCTTTTTTTCCCTCTCACTGAACACCCTTCTGTGCCCAGCAAAGCACACTCATCCACATAAACACCTCTGCTGCCCTCGCCCTCTGCCCTCAGCCTCTGGCAACCTCCCACCTCAGCTGTGAGGACCGTCTCTTTCCTCTTCCACCCCAAGTGCCCTCCAAAGCCCCATACAAAACCCAGCTCCCTTAAAGTGCCTCCCCAGGGCTTCAGGATGGGATTTGGCTCACGCTGGAAGAGGCCTAGTTTATCACGAGCACTTTCCTAGGAAAAGTCACTCCTAGGAACTGAATACGTGAAGAAGGGCCAAGAAGGACGGGCCAGAGAGAGGGCACAGAGATGGGACTGGAAGCGGCAGGCAAAGGGCAAGGTAGACAGGAGAGCCTGGGTTGGGACAAACTGGCAGAATTAAAACAAAGAGAAAAACAGTTGTGGGAAAAGGTTATGAGAGAGACAGAGCCAACTGGCTGGCTGTTACAAAGGAAAAGATGTAGCTATTGTCTGCACATTTACCAGAGAGCCTGATGGAAGCAGGACATGGAGGTTCTCTTACAAGTGAGCCGACCAGCAGAAGAAGGGGTACAATACGTAGCTTGTGAACTTGAGGGCTGGTCAGACCTGTGTTCAAAACTTTGTCCCATCATACCAGCGGGGTGATCATGACAAAGATTAGTTCACCTACATCTCAGTCCCTCCCTCTGTCAAATGGGGAGAGAAATGCAGAAGCTTAGGAGAGGAGTAGCTATGATGATTCATGTAAGAGCTTGGTTCCTGACTGGCACTCTGTCTGGGGCTCAGGAAGTGATTTTCCCCTTTCTCTTTCATTTCATCTCTCCCACCTCCTTACAAATGAAAAGTTTCCTCAGTCTTTAGGGGAGCAAAACCACAAGATGTGGCCAAAAGAAAAGGGAAACAGATTCCCAATGTGTTTAAGGTCAACTGTTATCCAATAAAACACAAAATATATTTTTTAACACAAAGTATGTTTCAGAAAGCTCCCTCTTCAGGTCTGTTTTGAAACAAAAATTTATGGTCTCCAAAATTTGCTAATGCAAATTTTATAAACCCATGTACGCATCCAATTGCCCAATTACTATATACTTGGTCACTGGCCAATAAAACAGGAGGGAGCTAAAAAAATAATTCAGATGCCTTATGCAAACCTAGATCACTTCAACAACACTTAAGAGACTCAATGGAGAACTAAACACCAAATTGATCCCATATTAATAGGGGAACAAATAAATGTCTTTTCTAATTAATTTTGTAGTCAAGAGCTGAATAAATGAAAACCAAATCATATCTAAAAAATAGAAGAAAAGAAAACACTTTGTTTTGTTTTACAACTAGGCTGTCAGCAAAGAAATAATTAAATGGCAAGCCATAAAAAAAAGATCAAATTCAAAGTGATATTCAAGTCATATTCAAAGTGACATTCAAGTTAGAACATTAAAAGTGAAATTTAACTAAAACAAAACCTGAAGAATTATTTAAGATGTATTCAAACAAAATCGCCCTATCCAAACCTCAAGTTATGATTTGTTTGTTCTTTTGAAAGACACATTTCTCTTGAGTTATGCAATATCAACAGGCAGGAGAATTATCTGAGACAGGAAAACATCCGTTAATGGAAATTGAGAAAGTTAATAAATGAAGTCAAACTGGGTATTTTATGAGCACTGCTGAAAATACTATTCATAGAAGTAAAATACCGTCGTTATGACTGAGCATAATAAACCGATTACTTGTCTTAAAGGCTATGTGTGATAGAAATCATTTAAATCAATTGAGTTACTGTTTCTTAGCAATTTGATAAAAAGGAAAAATAGCGTAATTGGGAATCAAGTGCTCCTTTGGGAGCTTAATAACAAGCCAGCTGGGTTTGTAAGTGCACTTTAATCTGTTTGTATATTTTTCCCTTGTTTAAAAAAGGAAAGGCAGGAAAGATTTACTGAGTCAAGCTGCCAAAGTCCTGGAATTTGTAGAATTTAAATTATTAGTAGTAAGGATTTAGTTATGATGGATAGTTCTCTCTGCCTCTCTGCCCCCATCAAAGAGCTGGAAAGACAGGCTGGGAGCTTATTCTAGCCACGTCTTCTGGAACCGTTCAATCCTTCTGGGCCAGAACTTTGATGTGAAATCCCACTCCGTATAATTTAATACGGGCGGGAAATGAGAACAGGGGCTATCAGACAGTTCCCTAAACTAAGAATGAACGTAGCCAAGTGAATGAAATCTTGGTTCAGCCTTTTTCCCACTTCATCATTATTGAGCGGTCAAAAATAGTTCAAACGTCTTTGGGGAAGCAAAAACCCAATGAATAGACTTTAGCAACCAGCCCCTTTCTTTTTATGACTTCTAATTATTAGCTAAATGGTCTTAATAGAAAACACACACCGGCAATAATCTAAGAGAGAGTTTGGCAAACTTTTTCTGTAATGGGCCAGTTAGTAAATATTTTAGGCTCCGAGGGCAGATGGTCTCTGCTGCAACCATTCAGCTCTGTTGTTGTGCAAAAGCAGCCACAGACAATATGAAAATGAATGGACTTGGCTGTATTCCATTAAAATTTTATTTCCAAAAACAGGCAGCCAGCCTGCAGGCTGTAGTTTGTTGACCCCTGCTCTAAGGGATTAGACTGGATCTTCTAATCAACCACAGAAATAAGAATGGGCTTGGACAGTCCTGGAGGAAATGATCTTTCTTATAAACCCAGTGTCCAACTTTCCCTCAGAGGATAACCCATAACGGTGGCAAGTCTTCCAAAGGCCCACACAGTAGACTGTGATTTTGTCATTTAGCCAAGGGGTGGCACTGACAACTGAAATTGTCTCACTAGCTCCAGATTGTTATTTATCTAAAGACTGGTCAGGGTTCCTGGTTAGCTATGCAGCTGGAGATAAACAAATACACAACAGTGACAACTGGAATAAATATAAAGATCAGAAAGGAGAAAGTAGAAATTCAGAAATCCTCAGTTATCTTGCTAATCCAATCATGAAGATAAGCAGGAAGGCAGGGAAATCACAGGCACCTCCTTCTCTGGGGAAGTCACAAATAGCATCCCCTCGCATTCTGCTACCCCCACCTCCTTCTCTACTGTGTGCCCTTCCACAACCTGGGAGAGATGTAAGTCTAATGAAAAGGCCCTGCCAGATCTCAGCCCAGAAAACTGAAAGGAGCAGCCCCAGATGCTGATCAGAAGAGGAATTCTCAGGGGCAGGGCCCCCTCCTCCCCCAGGTGGATTAAAAACACACTCAGAGGGTACAGCTTTGTCTCTTCTTCAGCACGAAGTGGGGGTGTATGGAGCTGCCATCTACCGACCCTACCCGGAGCAGTTTTCTGCCACCCAAAGCTATGCCCCAATGGGACGTCTTCCCCTGCTCTTTGCACTCTGTTTTGCTATGTAAGTGACAAGGAGATTATCTGTCCTCTCTGGACGCTACTCTGTGCCATAAAGGGATTCTTTGCTGACTGTTTCAATTGTGCCCTGAACCTGCGTTCCTACGACTACCACTCCACAAACTATTCCAACACCCCCAAGGTTTAAAGAACTCTGAGGTCCAAAAGGAATGCAGTAAACTCCTCCTATCTCTGCTCTACATCTAATAATTCATCATCATGGGATCTTCAGGTTTTTCAAGCCCCAAACTCTCTGCTCCAGGCATCTCGTAATGGTGTTAACAAGAACTGGGCCCATGAACAGCCCTGAATCTATGCAGGTCTATACAAATGTCCATCACCTGTAACCTGTTACAAGGTTTTCCTGGAAGCCAGGTCTACTTAGAAATGTGGAAGTCTCTTACACGCCATTTAAGAATACTCCACAGAATGGCAAAGAGAGCCCGGGCACTCCACCGTGAAGCACTGTGTTTCCATGAAAGCTGTTTATTAATAGTACACTTGTATGAAGAAAAGAAAACCCAGGGTCACAATGATGGCTCCAGTTTCCAAAGGAGTTTCCCTAGAGAGCACTAATAAGGTATAATTATTAATGAGGGGTAGGGAAACAAAGAGGCCTGCACCCCAGGGCTCTATTCAGGCTTACTGACTTTATTCAAGGGGGCAGGGAAAGGCCAAAGGCTGGTGAAGACTCCTTTCTTTTGTTTGTAACTATTTAAAAGACAGACCTGATGTTTGGCTGGGAGGTCCAGGCACTCTCTCTAGGCCCAGTGATTTCCTAGCAGCTACAACAGGCATGTCTTTGTTTTGCAAAGACTGACTGCACCTGTGAAGGTAGGGAGCCCAGCTTTGTTATTCACAGAGCACCTAGTATAATTTCCAGCAAAGACTAGGCAAGCCATCCATATTTACTAAATGAGTAGATTCTAGCTAGGCTGAGTAAAATAAAATTTTTAAAAAACCAAACAGAACTTCTATTAAAAAAAAGAATTCAAACAAATTCCTGAAGCAAACTGTATTATGCATCTGTCATGCAGGCAGGCAAGAAACATGCTTGGCTGGAGTAGGTCCCTGGAGCAGTGGGGTCAATAAGCACTTCAGATCGGTCCTGCAGATCTCCAAGCACAGGGAGGCCGACCTGCTATGACCCCTGTCTTTGCCAAAGGAGCTCAACGCCTCTTGATTTCTTGGCATGGCAGGACAAGGACTGCAACGAGGCACAAAACCTAATGGATGCCTGGTGGTATGATGATGAAAATGGTTTGTTTTCTGTTTTGTTTGTATTTTTGGAGGGGGGTGTGTGTGTTTAACTC